>JAJOZX010003831.1:0-27500 GCA_023014485.1 Bathynomus jamesi
AACTCTTAAAGTATAAGTCCTTTTATAAAATCATACGCATCATTCGAAAGAGGATAGTTACAAGTTTGTACAGGATTGTATAGGTTTTGACAATACAAGACAAGATAAGATACAAAACAAAATAAAAGTGTTAGTTAAAACTAACCCTTCAAGATGACTGCTGGACTGTGGAACAGCTGCGTTTCATACTGAGCAATATTATGAGCATGGAAGAAGTGTAGTTTCAGCTCAAAGATCTTTCAAGACAAATTTTCAGATGTCAAAATCACCTTCTAAGAAGTAATCCGTCGGTGTGTCAGAAATTTTTCCCTAACTGGCAGCATTGAAAAAGAAAACCAACTGGAGAGTGCGTACAGCAAGGATAGACGAGATCATTAACAGAACTCATGAAATTGTACAGGATAATCCTAACATAAGCATCAGACGTGCTTCTCAGCTGTTAGGAGTTGGATATGGAACAACACACCGTATATTCAAGCAAAATTAATGCTCTTTCCATATAAAATTCAAACAGTGCAACAACTAAACGATGGAGATTTCGCACGAGACGACAATTCTGTCAATGGATCCAACAGAAGGTAAATGACACCACCAATTTTCTAGCAACCTTTGATTATGTCAGACGAAGCCCTTTTCACTTGAATGGAACTGTAAACAAACAAAATTGTCGTTTCTGGGCAACAGAAAACCATTGAATATTACTGAAGTCCCGTTGCATAGTCAGCGTGTAACTGTTTGGTGTAGTCTTACTGCATCTCAGATCATAGGGCCGTACTTTTCGAGGATTCCACCGGAAACAAACGGTCACTGTAAATGGTGATCGCTACGAAAAAATGTTGACCGATTTCCTTATTCCTAAATTAAGAGATCTTTGTCTAGAAAACCACTGGTTCCAACAAGACGGAGCTACCTGCCATACCACGAGGAACTGCATGGCAGTTTTTGCGTCAAACGTTTCCAGGCGAGTTAATCTCAAGATTTGGAGACGTTGAATGGCCCGCAAGGTCTCCGGATTTTTCTCCCTTAGATTATTATCTCTGGGGATATTTAAAGAGTAGGTCTACAGAAATAACCCAACGACCTTGCAAGAATTGAAGGCCGCCATCACAAATGAGATACAGGCCATACCACCGCACACTCTTGCAAAAGTGATGCAGAACTTACAAGCGAGAACACTGGAATGCTTGGCACTAATGGAGCACATTTGAAAGGAGTCATTTTTAAAAATAAATATTTCATAATAAACTTGTAACTCTACTCTTTCGAATGATATATAGTTTTTATGAAAGGAATTAAATATTAAGAATATTTGGCTTTTTTTTATGGGTCCCATTTATCTGGATCACCCAGTATATATATATATATTTATATATATATATATATATATATATATATATATATATATATATATATATGCATTTCTATTCATATATATATATATATATATATATATATATACAGTATATATAAACCATTATTAATAGGCTTACATATTTTAGAATCATTACACATATTGCATAAAGACACCGTCCTAAGTTATACTTCCTCATTCAGCATTTGCTTTCATAAATGAATCTTTATTTATATTTGTAGCACAACATAACTGAATAATTTTCATTTCATAAAAATTATAAAAACATGCATTAATCTGAATACTATTTGCTTATATATACACTCGTACTTAAAATAATCATTTTGAACCAAATTTGCACCGACGACGAGAGACATTCCGAAGCATGTGCAGTAAATTATTAAAATATAATAAAACCTTTAGTTTTCCTCTTTATTATTAAATTAAGGTATATGTACAACCTTTCAAATGTTCCGTGCGATGATTCCTCATTTCACGAAGGTCAAGGTTGTCGCCCCTCCTCTCGAGTTAACCTGGTGAAGTAGAGAGTTGGTTTCTTGTACTTTCCACCTCGCATCGCCAGGTACGTCGGGCTCATCTGGGATTGTTCTGAGCCAAGCGTCCAGTCTTCTTTTGGAGATGTCCACCGTAACACTACTCGTGTTCTTTAGTTCTTTCGGCAGCTAATTAAACAATCTTGGTCCTCTCGCAACAAAACTATTTTCTTTCAGGGTTAAGGATGTTCCCTGACTAGCCTTTAATTTGGGAAAACGACAGACTTATTTTTCTACTGTACTTTCCACTGTTGTTTGGGGGGTTATAGGGTTCAGAGTAAGATTTGGTGCTAGTTTCTCCATTATTTTCCAAGTGTAAATAATGGTAAAATGCAAATATAGGTTTAATTCGCGTAACCTTTCTAGGTAATTTAGTTCTTTGCACCCATTGATCTTGACTGTAAAGCTTCTCTGAATCCCTTCTACCAGACTAATATCTTCTTTTTTATATGGGGATGTTAGGACCGAACAGTATTACAACTTGGGTATGATCATTGTTTTGAATAGAAGAATCATTATATTCCTATCCCTTCGTTTAAAGGTTCTCAGTATCTGCCCAGTTATTCTCTTTGCTCTGTTTACTGCTATCTTATTTTGTGTTTTACGCATCATCAGTCATTACAACTCCTAAATCGTTTGCTTTAGAATTTCTCTGAATTTCCTGTCCATTTGGGGTATAGTATTCCATGGATTTTAGGTCCTCCCTTTTTCTGTACCGTAACAGTTGAAATTTCTCAGTGTTAACTTCATATTGTTGTCTTCCGCCCAGTTGTAGATTCTCTTCATGTCTGTTTGTAGAGATCCTACGAGGGGCGGTCAGAAAATAAGTTTACACGGCGTATAATTTCATAACTAAAGGACGTACATTGATTATGTTTATATCAGGCGAATTCGTTAATCATTGTTGGCAACAGTGCACGTCGATTCGGCTGCCATCTACCGTACATTAGTTATACGAATCAGTTGAACATGGCGGCTCGACTGGGACAGTGCCCTGCCCTACGGAGCAGTCCAGGACGTTTACGTTTAATGGCCGCTCGTAAACGTTCCAGTGTTGAACAATAGGCAGCTGCATTGATTGTTGTGCTTTTCTGCTTGAAGTCTGCGAGCAAAACACCTTTGTGATCCCAAAACACGGTAACCATCACTTTGCTAGCAGACCTCACAATCTTGACCTTCTTTGATTGGGGGACCCAGGGTGTTTCCATTCCATGCTGGCACGTTTTGTTTCCGGAGTACGGTGATGAACCCATGTCTCGTCTCCTGTGACAATCCGCTCGAGAAATTTTTGACCACTGACAGACTCGGAATGTCGTTAAAGATTATGAAGCATGATTATGAAGAGTAGTGGAGCTAATACTGTTTGTTCATTGTGGTACTGAGCAGAGGACCTCTGATTCTGATGAAGATATTCCTTGAACTGTAACGCCTTGCCGCTCTACTTTTCCTGTTATTCCCACACATTTTAGGTTATGTACTATGATTCCATGGTCACACTTGTCGAACGCTTTGGTAAAGTCTGTGTATATTACATCATAGTTTTCATTACTTTCATGTGCATCAATAATGTTGTTGTAGTGCTCCATTAATTGTGATAGGCATGATCTTCCTGACCGAAATCCATGTTGGTTATCATTGAACTTTTTTCTGAGTTTCCAAAAAGTCTCAAATTTTTTCTCGAACTATTCTTTCAAATATTTTAGTGAGATGAGATGTAAGCGACACTGGCCTATAGTTTTTGGCCTCGGATCGCTCTCCTCCTTTATATACTGGGACTATGCTGGCTCTCTTCAGGGTCCCGGTATTTCTCCGGTGTCTAGTGATCGTTTCCATATCCACTATAGGGGCTCAGCTATTACATTCTTGCAGTTTTTGATCAGTGTGGCATTCCATTTGTTCGGTCCTGCCGCTGAGTGTGTTTTTAGTTTCCCTATAGGGCCTATAGCTTGTGTATTACCATCTGTCGTAAAGTCGAAATCCGTACTTTCCTCTTGTAGTTCTTCTTCAAAGAACGCGTTTCTATCGCATATTAGTTTGTCAGTTTTTGGGATACTGAAAGACGATTCGTACTGAGCTCTTAATATTTCAGACACTTCTGTTAGATCATCAGATAAAGCATTGTTTTCGTTTTTCAAAGGTTCGATAGTCGTGTGATTTTTCGATTTCCTTTTTGCAAAATTATAGAAGTACTTTGAGTTAACGTTTATCGCTTCTATAGCGTCGTCTTCTTTTTCTGTATGCTTCTCAATTAGTTCCTGTATGACGCAATCTATACTCTGCAGTTTATTATTTAATATTTTCCTGATGTTGTTTTCTTTGCAGTTACTTAATTTTGCACTCTTTTTCTCTTTCGGAACAATGATCTCTCTTTTCTTTCGAACCTGCTTCTGTTTCCTCTTTGTTGCATTTTTGGGACGTGTCTTTCCACAGTTTCCAGCATCTTCTCCTCTAAGGTCGTTAGCATCTCTTCCGTTGTCTTGCCCTTAAAGATGGTTTTCCAATCTATTACTTCCATGCTGGATGCAACATCTTGTCAGTTTATAGCTTTGGAGTGAAAATTAAAAATTTTGAATGTCCTTCTTTGTGTTCTTTTCTTTCCTGTTGCTTTTATATTAGTTGTTATTTCAATAATGCTGTGATCCGATATTATAGTTGGGGATATTACTAAGTTATCAGTTAGGTTGCTGTTGTTTGTGAATACCAAATCCAGGCAGTTGTTTTTTCTTGTGTTTTCTGTTATTTCTTGTGTTAAGATAAATTCATCGGCTAGAGCAAGTAGCATTTTTACCTGCTCCTGGTCTTCCCGTGTGGCCCCCCTTGTCTTGGTGTATACATATATTTTTTCATATCCTTTTATATTTCATGAATGGAAAATTAAAATTACCACAGAGAAAAATATTTGGGGTTGGAGAATGTAAATCTTTTACCCAGTTTCTGACCTCTGTAGTGGAATCTGAGAATTTTGAAGTTGGCGTGTTCGGGGGTCTATACATTACAATTAGTACCATAATTAATTTTTCAACTTTTACTGCCACACATTCTACGTAGCTGTTTGAAGTACTTATAGTCATTTCTGCCATATTTCTTTCGCGTGTGTAAATAGCACATCCTCCTTTACGTCTCACTGTTCTGTCGGCTTGGAGTATGTTCGCTGCAAAGCGAACTATATTGGCAACACCATTCGCCAGTATCAAACAAGAGTGGACAAGCATCGCGGTATTTCTACGAGAACATCGCAGCCCTTAAATAAACCTTCCAAATCACCAATAAGGGATCACTGCCACCTTCACAACCACCCACTACTTCCCTCCAATTTTAAAATTATTAACGCAACCAACCATCTAACCGACCTCCATATTCTAGAGTCCCTATACATCCTCAGTATTAAACCAACTCTCAACGATTATAGTTCCGCCTTTAACTTAAACATAGCCAGATAAAGTCATATTCTACCACTGAGAAGACATCCATGATCACTCTGTCTGGCTCCAACTCTTCTAATACAGACTCCTTCCAACAACCAATCATTCCCAACCCTCTGCTCAATTAGTCCCCTCACCCCGATAATAACCTGGTAAGACTCTTCTCAATTTTGTTCACATTTAACTTTTTATTTTGAATATTGATCACTCTTCTATATTTTATATTATTTTATTTTTAATTTTAGTCACTTAAATATATCCTGTAAACACACCATTAATATCACACGTTTATTTAAATATATTTTATAAGTTTCCGTTCATTATATTTTTTTTTTTACATATTTCATTTTATAATTTTAGCACTGATGATGGAAATCGAAATTTCCAAAACGTTTGTAAATAAACATGTACCATCTCTTCGTCCTCTTATTCCTTGCTATATGTATACATACACATTTTAACTGCAAATAACACACAGTATAATTAATGTAAAGAACGACCCTTGTGTAGAAGAACGTTCCGCACAAGATGAGGAGGGAGAACGAACAAATGAAAAATGAGGTACCACCCGGGAATCGAACCAGGGATCATCCGATTGCCGGTCAGATATGCTATCCACTACACCATGGACCTCTTCTACACAAGCATCGTTCTTTACATTAATTACTGTGTGTTTGCAGTTAAAATGTATATATGTACGGCATGCTGTTACCGTGACCAGGATTCCACAACCGAATATATATATATATATATTATATATGTCCCCTTTACAGCGCGAGGCCGTCCCAGCCAGGAACAGTAAAACATTAGATTACAAAACTATATATATTTATTATTATTATTAATATATACAAAGCAAATCAGGCTGCCTACACAAGTCATTACCCTAACCTAAACTTAACTTAAACTTAACCTAAACTTAACTTAACCTAAACCTAAACTTAAACCTACAATATTAAATACTTAAATCACTGGCAGTTATGAAAAATGGGGTTTATTCAGGGCGCTTACAAGCAGTTGCGAGATCTGGCTCCCAAATCCGTCTCCTAAAAAATTCGGAAGAAAATAACTAATAAAACACTACTTACATAAATATCATTTCTCCAATAATAAAAATCTTAAGTACATATATACATTATATATGCATAGAAACCAATTTATAACATACAGCCTACCTCTTTTGCAGAGGACAATTCTTAGATTACTGGTCTTACAGTATGCTCTCTCCCCAACCAAATCTAATGTAAAAACATTTATGTATCACTCTAAAAGATATCTAAAAATAGCTTAATATACACAATATTTTAGGATTTACAATCATGTACAGCATTAATGACTCACCTAATACAAAAATTCCTTTACAGGGAAACCTTCGATAATTAATTAATACTTGTTTATTTAAAATTTACACGCTTCACTCACCAAAATTTCCAGTTCAAGACCAGCTGTCCGCTTTCAAGCAACCAAAATTCAAAAGTCCAAGCACGCACGAAATTCAGCCACGTATCACATACCATACAACCAACCACCCAACGGATCATTCAAAAATCACAACATGCACCCGGTTACAATGCGAAGGTGCCCCCTCAGGGCATTGGTTTCTGCTCGTATGTAGGAGAATTATGACTTTTGATTGATTGAGGTCCATGGTGTAGTGGATAGCATATCTGACCGGCAATCGGATGATCCAGGGTTCGATTCCAGTGTGGTACCTCATTTTTCATTTGTTCGTTCTCCCTCCTCATCTTGTGCGGAACGCTCTTCTACACAAGCGTCGTTCTTTACATTAATTATATTGTGTGTTGTTTGCAGTTAAAATGTATATATGTACGGCATGCGAAGGTGCCCTCTCAGGGCATTGGTTTCTGTTCGTATGTAGGAGAATTACGACTTCTGATTGATCGAGGTCCATGGTGTTGTGGATAGCATACCTGACCGACAATCGGATGATTCTGGGTTCGATTCCCGGGTGGTACCTCATTTTTCATTTGTTCGTTCTCTCTCCTCATCTTGTGCGGAACGCTCTTCTACACAAGCGTCGTTCTTTACATATAGATATATACTGAACAAAAGTGCCCACACCAGGATTCGAATGTGAACTTTCTGAGTTCCATCTTCACAATACAATGAAATAAAAGTTAATATAACCTGTCTTACATTTAGACGACCTAGGAAACACAACGCTTTACCTTAACCTTAATTTACCTTAAAGCGCTTCTGCCTCAAGGGTGCGCTGCTCTCACGAAGTCCGCTCAGCGCCTCCTGAGGCGGGGCCACGACGGGGTCGCCACCCTTCTTTTCTCTTGCTCCTGCCATACGATTTGGTCCCCTATTGAATTTGTGGGGGCTGGTCTGGCAGAGGAATACCCTGACACTGAGGGTTGGTCGGGTATGTTGGCTAAAAACATGTCCAAGTGTTTTTTAAAAGTATCTACTGGGACTGCACTTATATCTCTAAGGTACTGAGGCAAGGAGTTAAACAGGCGAGAACCCTGCCTAGAGATACTATTATATTGAAGGGTTTGAATCCTTCTCAGACTGTTTGGTGGGAGGTGATATTTTTTACACATTCTGCCAGTTCTTGTTAAGGTGGGCACAATTGGTTCAGTATTGGGGCAACTAAAAGCCCTTCTAGAATTTTCCAGGTGTAGATTAGGATGTATCTCTCAAACCTTCTCTCTATGGAATAAAGGTTGAGGCCTCTAAGCCTATCCCAGTAGTTTAATTTGTTTTTACTCACCTGTTGCCCATCAGGTTGTTTAATATACGAGGTAAAGGTTCTTTTAGGCCCTCAATTTTTTGCAATTCATTCTGTTTGTGGGGAAACCATAATTGAGAGCAGTAGTCAATGCGTGGAAGGACAAGTGATTTCCACAGGGTAAGCATGGTCATACTGTCCCTAGTTCTGAATGTCCTCAGTATATATTCTATTAGTTGTTCGCATGATGAGGTTACTTTGTCAATGTGCCTGTTGAATGTTGCATCTTCAGATAATATAATCCCTAGATCCCTGACATGATCAGTTTGTGCAATATCATTTCCTGTGGGTCCAGTGTAGTTGAATTGTTCTTTCAGGTATTTATTTGGTCCATACTTAATTAGTTCAAATTTGTCTTCATTGAAGGCCATATTGTTTGCATCTGCCCATGCATATATAGTTTGTAGATCTTTTTGTAGCTCTACACAGTCTTCTTTTTCTGTAATTGGTCTTAGTATTCTGGTATCATCTGCGAATGACAGAAGAGACCTTCCTAGGTTACAGTTTATATTGTTTAGCATTATAATGAATAGAATTGGTCCTAGTACTGTGCCTTGCGGCACTCCACTAATCACTTCTTTTTCTATAGATCTTGCTCCATTTACAGTTGTTATTTGTTTTCTGTCAGAGAGAAAGGCATGGATCCATTTTTCTATTTTTCCACAAATACGAAGTTCTTTTAGTTTATGGAATAATATACCATGGTCAATCTTGTCAAAAGCTTTTGCAAAGTCTAGATAGATGACATCAACATTGTGGTTTTCTCCCAAATATTGTAGGATTGTATTGCAATGGTCTATAAGTTCAGTAAGGCAGGATCTCTTGTGTCTGAAGCCATGTTGAAAGTCTTCTAAGAGATGTTCATTTTCTATAAAACTGACAATGTGCCTTTTCAGGACTTTCTCAAATATTTTAATAATATGGGAAGTATGGGAAGTCAAAGATATGGGTCTATAGTTCTTGGCTTCCTTTCTTTTGCCTCCTTTGTAGATTGGGGTAATATTTGCTTGTTTCATGATTGGTGGTATTCTACTGGTGTCTAGTGAGGATCACCACAGGATTTTCAAAGGCAGAGATAAAGTATGTTTGCATTCCTTAAGAATCTTGGCTCCAATTCCATCTGGACCAGGGGCTGAACTCCCCGGTAGCTCTGTTATTGCCTGTTGTATATCTCTAGTGGTTATTTGTATATCTTCCAATAATGGTCTGTCTTGGTCATTTTCTTCTCTATCAAAAAATGCTGTAGTTTTTATTTTCTTTGCTACTACAGGGGTACTCCAGCTTAAAGCATATTGAGATTGTAGAATGTTTGCCATTTCCTGTGTATTAGATGTGAGAGTTAGTCCATCTTTAGCAAGCAATGGGCCAATGCTCGTTTTGATAACTGCTTTGCGTTTAGCATAGCTAAAGAAGAATTTGCTATTTTCCTTTATAGTGCCAATAGCTTTGTGTTCATTACCAATATTCTCTCTTATGGTTGACTCCTTTATTTTAAGTTCTAACATCAGTATCTGATTCCGGATGTTACTATGTCTTGTATCACTTAATTGCTTTGTCAGTTGTTTAGATAGCTTTTTTCTCTTTCTCATAAGTGTCCTTCTGTATCTGTGCTCTTTTGTCCGGTGCTTCTGTGCACTATCGTTTTTTTTTGGTGTGTGTTTGTATAATGCTGATGACAGCAGGTATTGTATTCTATTCCAGCATTCTTCTGGCTTTCGTGTACAGAGGTGTTTTACGTTGTTAACCCTCCCGCATTCGAGGTAATGGCAGCATTTATTTCAAATCTCTCTGGTATAGCACTGGGATCCCATGAATGCAATAACACACATGAGCACGCGTTTTTTTTAATTTTGTAACTCTTTGTCCTCATTTTTCCCTTATCTTAAGGGCTGAAAATTTTCGTTATTATATTTCATATTGTTGTCTTCTGACTATATTCGGATTGTAAATATTCTATCGTCTGGGTTTCTAATTTTTCTGCTAATTTTTGTATCATCAGCAAATTATATTACTCTACTATTTTTGATTACCTGTACATCTAGTTCTGATGATGATGATATTCCTTGAACTATAACAACTTGCTGATGCCCTCTGAGGAAGTTATAGAGTATATTCATATTCTTATTTGCCTGCTATTCCCATTTATTTCTTTTTATGTAATATTATTCAGCGATCACTCTTCTCGAATACCTTGGTAAAGCCGTTCTTTGGAGTGCATCAATGATATTGTTATATTTGATTAGTTGTGATAGGCACTGTCTTCATGATCGGAATCCATGTTCATTTTGATTGAATTTTTCCTGTACCTCCAAAAAATCGTAGTCTTTTTCTCTAATAAATTTTTCAAATATTTAGGTAAGATGAGATGCCAATGACACTGGTATCTATAGTTTTTTGCTTGGGATCTATCCCCTCATTTACATATAGGAACAGTATATCCGGTACTTCTCTGTCTAGAGATCTCCATATCGAATACTAGGGCATAGCTATTTCATTCTTACAGTTTTTAATCAGTGTAGCGTTCCATTTGTCTGGTCTGCTGCTAAATGTGATTTCAGTTATCCCGTAGCTTGCGCCCTTTCGTTTCATATAAAATCAAAATCATTTACATTCTCTCCTTGTAATTCCCCTTTAAAGAAAGTATTTCTTTCATATATTATGTTCAATTTTTTCGGGCCACTGGAAACTGATTCATTCTGAACTTTTAATATTTGAGATATTTCTTTTAAATCGTCAGTTAGTACATTATTTTCTTTTTTAAAAGGTCCGATAGTCGCGTGATTTTTTTTGTTTTGTTTTCCTCTTCGCAAAATTATAGAAATAGTTTGGGTTTACCTGGATTACTTGTACAGCATCTTCCTCTTTTCTTTCTCAATGTTCCTCCATTAATATATATATATGTCACAACCATGCTTTGCTAATTTTTCCTTTTGGCTCTTCCTGGACCCTCTTCAGAAACCAGTAAAAGTCATTCTTCTTAATCCTGATACACCACCTCCTTCGTGAGTGAGCAAGGCTCGCATGGTCATTGGTCAGTCCATTGCTTCCCGGCATGTTGCGAATCCCTTTAACCGTATGACCCGCATGCCCTATCGCATGTCAACCTAACCATGCGCCCAATTTATCTTGCTCTGTATGTTCGTGAAATTTACTCGTATGACCGAACATACCCTCAATTTAGGTTAAGTTGTTTTTTGTTTTTATCCTTAATTTATTCTTAATTATATGGAACCTATAGCCCCATGTTCAGTTCATTATAGTTTATAATTGATTTCTATTTTCAATTTTTATTCTCAATTTTTTTTTATTTAATTAATCTTGAGTAATTGTCGTTAAATTGTTATTATACCATTTGTTAAGGTATCAACCAAAATTATAGCCAATTTTGACACTCCATACCAAAACGACATTTTTCCCTTTCTAATAATTCTGTTACGCCATTCTAATATTACTAATTAGATAACTGTACCTTCACCATGAATTCCACTAAAACCCGTTATCACCTATGCCGCGTCAAATCGTCAAAATGAAATTCAATTATCGTACTGATACTTCTGGTTAATATTGATGGTGATATACTGTTAATATGTGACTATGAATGTTACGAGTCGAATTTAATTCTGTTTAAATTCAGTTTTCAATACCGCTTAACTTACTTTAATTAATTTAAAGTTCTTTTAAGTGCGTTTTTTTTAATTACTTTAATACGTGCAACTGATTTAATTACGTAAAATCTAGAATCCCAATTGAATTTTATTACTTTTGACATATTCGAATTCACTTCCCTCCGTATCCCAAGTCTTTTTTGTATTGAAACTCATACGCACGCATGTATACACACTATATATACTTGTTTGAATTTCTACATTTCTCCACAAACATTACGTACATAAATACTACAAAAATCTACGGATACTGATTATACTTTCACCCAATTATAATCACCCACACTCTGAAACACTCTTGTAATCATTGGCATACCTATTGAAAAGGCAATTCACTATTCATATCCTATTTTTATCATACAAACCTTATTCTAATTTAATCTTAATTGCTGCTTACTATATATAATCTTGTCTGTTGCCTTTATTCAGTTATTTTAACCAACCTCTAAGCTAATCTGTTCCTCAAAATTTCATAATTCACCAATGACCACTAAGGATTTAGTTCTTCACGGGATGAACCAATTACTTTCATATTCTACACAATACTGTACACACCCACTCAGCATACCTACACTTACTGAGTGTAGGACAAAAGCCCCCTAAGACAAAAGCCCACTAGGACAAAAGCCCCCTAGGAAAAATAATAATAAGAATTGTTTTAATTATTATTTTTATTCTTTATTATTTACAGTTTATGTTTATAGTTTATAGTTTAGTTTATGTTTATAGTTTATAGTTTAGTTTATGTTTATAGTTTATAGTTTATGTATTTTGGCTCTCGTCATTTTCGTTTAAATTAACGAAAATATCACAACTTAACCTAACCAATCATCAAGGGCGTACAGTTGACCTAACCGGGCATTCAGTTGACCTAACTGGGCATTCAGTTGACCTAACTGGGCATTCAGTTGACCTAACTGGTCATTCAATTAACATAACAGGTTAATATTGGTTATTTCACCTAAATATCTTCTGATCTTTTCAGTTTAGATGTGACACCTGACTTGCCCTACCCAGCAATTTGTCCTGGGGGCTTTTGTCCTAGGGGTCTTTTGTCCGGACCCGACGCTTACTACCCATATTTATACATACGTATACGCACTTACGTATAGCTTCATCTATAAATTCCTTTTCCCATTTGGGAAAATCACCAACCACTTACACTCTGTACCTAATACACATAACTACACACTTGACCCCAGGTCTATACATCATCCATTACGCAATTCTATCTTCCTTCTCCCTCTATATTCTTAATGGTTAACAACATCTAAGTATCTAAAACTGTAACTAAATAAATTTTAATGTTTTCACTAAATTAATTTTACTTCTCTTTAAATAAATTTTAATATTATACTATACCAACTTATTCGTACTTGCAATAAGTTTACATTTCTGCGACCGTTCTCCTACCGCTGAAGACTCCATCCACCAATAAAATTTAATTCGATTTTTACCTACCATAGTAAATAAGATTAGTTTATTAACTGTATGATCATGATAACTTCGGAAATTCTCATCTCTGTCAGTTTTGACGGATTAAATTCCACTTCAAATAGTTATATGAATTGAAAATTCATGGACCTTAAAATTTAAATTTCCCTTTTACCCATTATTTATTATGTGTTTTTTTCCCTAAAATCATCTTAATCCAGATAATCCTTCCGAATTTATCACGGTTCAGTAGGTAATCTTGTTACTATAACTTAAAATTTAACTTAAATTAGATTCAATTCTGTAATTGGAACTTTAACTGAAATAAGTAGGTCGAAATGCCAGTAATAACTTAGATGGTTCATTAGTTTATAAGATTGTTTATTTAGTATGATTGCCACAATTAATCATACTTATAAATTTTTAAAGGTGACAACTTCGGACTTTATCGAACCTTGTTGATCTAGTATTTCCATACAATCCTAGTAATCAGACCTCAACCTTTTTAATTCACCTGCTGTAATTTTAAAATTATTTTTTTTCCTTGATTTCTTTTAATTTCATTAATACTGTATAAGTATCATTCTTCTCACTAAATTGCCTTCATTAGTCCATCCCGAAATTGTCACCGTTTCATTTTTTAATATATTGTAAATAAACTTTCACCCCACCATCACATCCTTTTTCACATGAGGGAGCTGTGTCACAACCATGCGACCTACCATTTCTATGGTTGAACCGCATCCATGTTTGTGCCATTAGAAGTTCGCTGTGAGAAGCGAATGTCCCTTAATTTCACTCCCTTAAAGTACAAACAGGACAATCGACGGTTTAGATCGTTTAACATTTCCATCAGAATACTCCTCATATCTCCATTTTCCATTTATTATAGAATTTATTATAATTAATTATTGTTGTCTTCAATCTAACCCTCATACCTAAATTTTATTAGATTATGCCTGCACATTGAATGTGGCATGATTTGATCCCTTGTTTGTACTTCTTTATTCACTTACTTAATTCTTCCTCAAATGTACCCAATTCCTTAATATTTACTGTATACTCTTGTAAGTATATATATTTAATTAATAGTTTCACTCACTCTTGTACCATGGCTGTAAACCCTTCATTACTGTACAGTATCTCTCTAATTCGTTTCCTTTAATTTCTCCCAATAATGAATTATACTGTACGTACGAATTAAATTAACTATGGCGTATTAATTATGAATTAATTTGATAAACTATGACTTCATAAAGTAACTTAATTCCCTTCACGTTTTTCATACCTTGAATACTGAATCACGTGTTTAGTATGTGGATATCTTTCGTATTCAATGTATGGTAAATTCTTTAATAATAATAAAAACTTCTCTCGATGAGTCATTATTTATATGTTGTGTCCTGTCTGGTGTTATGCAGTATAAATATTATTCAACCATATTCATTCATACATCCATGTCCTTTCTTGACCGCTATCCTTTATTAATTTTATTACTTATTCATTCACCTACCTAATGTCTACTTATGCCCTATCAACCTATCAGTCCATGTTTACTCGTGTCTATATTACGCACACAACCTATTGTGTTACGTAGCGATATGTGTACAATACTTTGTGCATTCGTACATGTCCCCTGATAATCATGATTACGTACATAGTTACGTACATGTAAATACGTCCATATGTATTCTTTTTACTTTTTTCTTTTAATTATTTCACCTCTCGCAAGATATTCGTTAATGCTGATACGAATGTTGGAATTCTGATGACGTCGCCAAAAGCGAGCCTCTGAATTCGAAATCTTCTCTCTTGCTTCTGCTACCAATTTATAACGTTAAGATGTTATGTTATATTATTATAATATACTGTATTGTATCCCTGCAAGGCCACTGGTTCGTTATCTGCTTACGTCACATAGTTATCCACGTTCTCATTACTTGTACTTACTATTTCTACATAATTGTCATTCAAATTCTATATTACTTATGTATTACGTTATCATAAATGTCTGTGTACTTCCAATGAAAAGTACACCGTATTTTTCTCCGCTTTCCTCATCGCTGGCTATTTAGGTTTTCAAACCAGGATAACCAAACAGTTTTCTACTAATATTTGACATAATTTGGTGTAATCATTGTAACTAAAAATATATAACTTTCTTGTTAATCCCCTTTAAATTGTAGAACAACGGTTAACTCTCCTTCATTATATAAATTGTATCACCTATTTAGATTACTTCAGTAATAGATATGTCAATTAACAATTTCCTAAAATTGTAATTAACCCTAATAATTTAATATGATGTAATTAATGTACTTAATGTACTCGGTGCATGTCGGCACCCCGACATTATGTCGCCATCTAAAATTGTATACTTTACAAAAATTAGTATTTTTTTGTTAAATTTTTTATCTTTCTAAATTTCGTTGTAGGATTAAATTATGCTTACCGTCCAAGCATTCTTTGGCTTTCCAGTTAAAGTGAGAACTTAACCTTCAGTAGCACTCCCCCAAAATTTAGACTTATTTATTTCTTGTATTGTAAATTAAATCATTCCTGCCTGAGCCACTGTTACAAGAGGTTGCACCTCTCTCCCTTTAAATTCCTGCCGTAACCGTTACTCGAGGAGGACAAGCTTCCTCGCTTTCAATTCCTGCCTGTATCTTCATTTGATTAACACCATATAATTCCCGCTTAACCATTATCAAAAAAGCAGGCTACTCAAATTAGGGTGAGAAATTTGAAAATTACGATTTTCGCTATTATAGTTTTATGGGGTAAATTTTCAGGTTCTATGTAACACGTCTTAATATCATCCGATCAGGCTAAATTTTGGTGTATGATGTTTTTTCAACAAGGAGAACAATGTCAAGGGTAAGACATTCAACTTAAAAACGTTTGATTTGATAGACCACCCTAAAATATATATATATATATATGAAAATTATTTCACGAAAGTAACACGTAAAAAATATTTATGATGAATAAAACCACGAAGGAAAGGAAACACAAAAAGGTGCTCAAGCGCTTTCGTCTAATGACATCCTCAGGAACACTGAAGTAAATAAAAGGTTACGGCCTATATATAGGTTACAGAAAGAAAAAAAATAAATAAATAACGTACATACACACAAACATACATATATATATATACACATACATATCTACACACATACATATGTTAACCCCTCCGTCTATGGCCCTGAGTCGGTTCGGATTCGACGGGGGGTTCTGGTTAGGAGGCAAGCAAAGGATATTTCTTCTATGATACTTTTCTTCTATAACTTTCTAATTCTTTTCTCTCGCTTTATGGGGTCGACACTCTGTTAATTCTTCTCTTTCTATAATACTCTGATACTTTCTCTTGGTACTAAAATTATCGACTTTACTAAGTTCTTCTGAAGAGAGCACGGCTCGAAGGGGAAAATAAAAAGTTTCTCTTACTGTAATTTTCTTCTTAAAAATTTACAGGTAGTGGTCTGAATTTTACAGGGGTAGAGGTTCGACCTCTTTCGACCATGGCTCAGGCCGGAATCTAAAAAAGTTCAGGAGGCAAGGGGCCTCTGCCCCCTCCCCGCAGCGAAGCTGCTAACAAGGGAGTCTTAGCAGTGACCAAAGCAGAGAGCCGTAATGAAGTGTCCTTCATTTTACAAATACATGTATAATATATGCCTGAATGTTGGGAGATGGCAGTTGGAGGTTAAGTTTCCCCCCTTTTAAACACGATCAGATGTTTTGAAAGATTCCAAATAAAAAAAAAAAATAATAAAAAAAAAAAACATCTTATTTTTTTTTGCCAAAGCTTCATTTCTGAAGGCGATATCATTTCATAGTAGTACATAAGTACAATTGAAGTACACGACTGAGTACATTTTCGTTTGGGTTTATTACAATTATGATTGCGATTATGGATTACTTCCCATTCGCTTATGATTGTCCCTTACAGTTCTATTAAAGTACATTCTTACATTATATATAAAGTCATTACATTCAATTATAGTTTCATTGAAGTACATTACGTCGTTTACCATTCTTACAGTGTTTTTTATATATTTATATATGGTTATAATATATGGTTATATTATATGGTTATATTATATGGTTAGATTATATGGTTAGATTATATATGGTTATTATATATGGTTATTAGTACAACACAAGTACATGAGACATGACAAGATAATTTATATACAACATAATATGTTATATTACATTATAATATGTTATGAATTTGGATCAGAGCGAAAGATGTTTATCTTAGAAACGTTCAATTCTGCTGTGATTCGCCTAATGAATGTCTTGTGAGGGGTGAACGCACATGTACGTAATACAATAGGTTGTGTGCGTAATATAGAGACGCGTAAAATATGGACTGATAGGTTGATAGGTATCAGTAGACAATAGGTAGGAAACAACATAAATAATGATGTATAGAGAATGAAGTTTTTTTTTCTTTTTATTATTATTATTATTATTATTATTATTATTATTATTATTATTATTAAAGAATTTACCATACATTCAATACGGAAGATGTCCAAATACTAAACACGTGATTCAGTGTTCAAGGTATGGAAAACGTGAATAGAATTAAGTTACTTTATGACGTCATAGTTATTGAATTTGTACGTATAATACAAATCATTATTAGGAAGATTTACAAGAACGAATTAGAGACAAAGAGTGGGTATTAATGACTAAGAAGTACAACTACGGGTTCCAATCCTGTTATATACAATGTGTATGCATAATCTAGGGACGAGAGTGAGATACAAGACAATCATAATTAATTAATAACTTCTATAACAAATGAAAATGGATACGACTAAACCATAGATATGGTAGATCGTAGGGTTGTGACACGAACAAAAATAGGAAGCTACAAGTAAAATTATTATCCAAACTCGCGTTAAGCGATTTTGGTTCTTATGTAAAAATGAATATTGATTATTCATTGTTCATTTTTTACATTGCTCTCCCCTTTTAAAAAATGATATTTATACAATAATCTAATAGGGTACCATTAATACAATACAAATGAGAAAATAACATCCTAACTACTACAAGTTAGATGACGAATTTTTCTTTACATTACAAATTTTTATACAGAACAAGTGAGTTCGGTGGTTGCGTACAATGGAGAGTAATCAAATCTTTAAAATGACACTTGCTTATAAAATATAAAAAATTCAAAGATTAATACTTTAATTTATGTAAACAGAATAAAAGGATTAATACATTAATTTGGACGAAAAATTAAGTTAGACAAAGAATGATATTGTTAATTTTAAAAAAAAAATTCTGTGGAGAAAATTACATACATAATGAATAGTAGGTAAAAGGGAAAAATATAAATTATTTTCCAAAGTTACCCTGATCGTGCAGTCTATAACTAATTTTATTGACTATTGTAGGTAAAAAATCGAATTACGTAATGGATGATGTATAGACCTGTGGTCTAGTGTGTATTTGTGTGTATTAGATACAAAGTGTGTATCTTATAACTTTGAGGGACAGATTAGCTGAGAGGATTTTTAAATTAACTGAATAAACGCCTGAGCAAAAATTTATATATAGTAAGCAAAAATGCGTAGGACTATATAAATAGCATAGTTAGCACTTACACGCTATGAAATAGTTTATTGTGACATCCAATGATTTTAGCATAAGGTTTGTATATATATTATATATATATATATATATATATATATATATATATAGTGCGCATACATGCGTGTGTATGTGTAGGGATTTGGGAGGTTTTTGAATTAACAAAGTTTAAAAATAATGTATAATAATTTAAGATGGGGTTAGGGTTATAAAATCTTTTAAGTTTAAGTCAGTTATTGTTATTATTATAAAATCCTTTAAGTTCAAGGTAGTATTTAAATAATTAATTAAATCAGTTACACGTATTAAGGTAATAAAAAGAAATGTACTTAGAGGACCTTACAATTAATGAAAGTAAATCTAGCGGTATTAAAAATTAAATTTTGAAGATGGAATTAAATTCGACTAGTAACATTCGTAGCTATCTATGAACTATATAACCATTAACATTAACCAGAAGCATCCCTACGATAATTGAATTAAAAAAAATTAAGAATACAAATTAAAAATATAAATCAATTATGCATTTCAACGAGCTAAATACAATTTTATAATATTCTAAAAAAAATAAAAGTAAATCGAGCCATAGATGAGTTTCGGCCAAGAATAAAAAAGTTATTGAAATGGAAGGGAAGCATTTCGAACAATCTTTTCTTTTAATAATTTCAATTAAATTTTACATTAAAAATTATTTTGATATAAAAAAAAATATTAAAAAGGTTTAATAACTTTTGCATGTTAAGTCGAAAAATTATACTCTTTCGTTGAATGTTGATAGAATTTGAATTATTTGATTTTTTTTTTTTTTTAATCTGAAAACTTGTTTGCATATAGACAAATACAGCTGTTTTATTGTGTAGAAGTTTTATTAAAAATTAAATGACTGAAATTTAGGGTATGTGCGGTCATACGGGTAAATTTCCCGATCGTACAGAGCAGGATAAATTAGGTACATGATCGATTAATTGTTACGCTATTTCTGTCATCATATAATCAAAATAATTATAAAACTCATTAAAAACTTTTGTAAAAAACGGTTTTGGTCGACACTGGTTCAACTGGGGTTGGGGTGTTAAAGTAAAAATAAAATAAAAAAACAAAGTTTGGAGTACTACATTCGGGGAATTGAGTGACTAAGCGGTGGATATAAGTCTGAAATTGACAATAAGTCTTTCGTGAGCACTTTGTTCTTTAAAAAAAAGATTGCTTGTCACACTACTTAGAACAAAAAATTAAAAGAGTTCAACAACGGAGGGACGGCATGTTCCTCATATACATTAAATAATTACCAAAATCGTTACAAACAATTGTAAAAACTATTTTTGGTTACAAATAATGAATACATAACTATATATTTATATACGCAAAACTGGCATGAAAAGAAAAGACAAATCGGTCAATTTCCTTCTCACAACAAATCAAAGAAAGGTTAACTAAAGACGCAACCCGGTCAATTCAGGTTGAATTAAATTCTCTTTTACAACACAAAAAAAGGTTGAATTAAATTCTTAACTTACATTTTTCTTAAATTAAATTCTCTTAAATTACAAAGAAAAAGTTGAATTCAATTGACTGCATTGAAAACTAACTTGGGACTCGAAATAAAACTGACTCGAAATAAAACTGACTCGAAATAAAACTGACTCGAAATAAAACTGACTCGAAATAAAACTGAAATCTCTGGGGCGGTTGTCCGTCTGGATGCAACCTTCTGAAACTGAAAACTGACTTGCAACTTATTTGCAACTAAAACTGACTCGAAACTACCTCGAGTATCTTTATAAATCTCTGGGGTTTGGTTATCCCTTTTGGATGCAACCAACTGAAAACTGATTTGCAACTTATTTGCAAATAAAACTGACTCGAAACTACTTCGAGTATCTTTATAAATCTCTGGGGTTTGGTTGTCCCTCTTGGCGCAACCTTCTGGAAACTGATTTGCAACTTATTTGCAAATAAAACTGACTCGAAACTACTTCGAGTATCTTTATAAATCTCTGGGGTTTGGTTGTTCCTCTTGGCGCAACCTTCTGAAAACTGATTTGCAACTTATTTGCAAATAAAACTGACTCGAAACTACTTCGAGTATCTTTATAAATCTCTGGGGTTTGGTTGTCCCTCTTGGCGCAACCTTCTGAAAACTGATTTGCAACTTATTTGCAAATAAAACTGGCTTCAAAACTGACTTGCAACTTCTTTGCAACTAAAACTGACTTTCAACTTATTTGCAACGAAAACTGACTTCAAAACTGACTTGCAACTTATTTGCAACGAAAACTGACTTCAAAACTGACTTGCAACTTCTTTGCAACGAAAACTGACTTCAAAACTGACTTGCAACTTATTTGCAACGAAAACTGACTTCAAAACTGACTTGCAACTTATTTGCAACGAAAACTGACTTCAAAACTGACTTGCAACTTATTTGCAACGAAAACTGACTTCAAAACTGACTTCAAATATCTCTCTAAATCTATAAACTCTCTATCAACACTCTCTCTCTCTTAATTTGCAAGTCAATTCAATTCAATAAATTGAAAAAAATTGTAAACAAAAATAAAAAATGTAAACAACATTTCACTCGAACGTACGTGAAGGTACGGTACTATTATGTTTGGTAAATAAATAAAATTATTCTATACTGAATATAACAGTGAAAATAACTCTGAAATTAACTCTCTTGAAATTAACTCTCTTGAAATTAACTCTCTTGAAATTAACTCTCTTGAAATTAACTCTCTTTGAAATTAACTCTCTTTGAAATTAACTCTCTTTAAAATTAACTTCTCTTACATTTAACTTCTCTTACATTTAACTTCTCTTACATTTAACTTCTCTTAGTAATTTTCACAGAAGTTAAATGTGTTTCAGTAAAAAAAAATGTATCACTGGTGTCTGAAGTGTTCACTGTGTTTCTTGTAAATTCTGACTTGATACTAAATATTAACTGTTAATAGTACTGACTTTTCAAATGTTTACAAATTACTTAAAAAAACAACTCTGTACTTAACAAAAATTTCTGGGGCGAAGTCCTTAGAGACGTGTCCTGAAGACGTGTCTTGCTGGCTACTTCTTCTTGGATGAAAACTAGGCGTGGAGAACTTGGAGTCGTGACACACCGGTTCAAGGGTGGATGTTACGAACTGGAAGTCGTGACACGCCGGTCAAATGGTTTTATCCTGATGCAGGGTAATTTCTATCTTCGCCAGAGAGTGGCCACTTGTTAAAATCTTCTTGTTAAAATCTTCTTGTAAAAATCTTCTTGTAAAAATCTTCTTGTAAAAATCTTCTTGAAAAAATCTTCTTCTTATCCTGGTAAAGGGTCGCCAGTCTGTTAACCCCTCCCCTCAGCGAAGCTGCTAACAAGGGAGTCTTAGCAGTGACCAAAGCAGAGAGCCGTAATGAAGTGTCCTTCATTTTACAAATACATGTATAATATATGCCTGAATGTTGGGGGATGGCAGTTGGAGGTTAAGTTTCCCCCCTTTTAAACACGATCAGATGTTTTGAAAGATTCCAAATAAAAAAAAAAATTAAAAAATAAAAATAAAAACTAATCTTATTTTTTTTTGCCAAATCTTCATTTCTGAAGGCGATATCATTTCATAGTAGTACATAAGTATAATTGAAGTACACGACTGAGTACATTTTCGTTTGGGTTTATTACAATTATGATTGCGATTATGGATTACTTCCCATTCGCTTATGATTGTCCCTTACAGTTCTATTAAAGTACATTCTTACATTATATATAAAGTCATTACATTCAATTATAGTTTCATTGAAGTACATTACGTCGTTTACCATTCTTACAGTGTTTTTTATATATTTATATATGGTTATAATATATGGTTATATTATATGGTTAGATTATATGGTTAGATTATATGGTTAGATTATATATGGTTATTATATATGGTTATTATATATGGTTATTAGTACAACACAAGTACATGAGACATGACAAGATAATTTATATACAACATAATATGTTATATTACATTATAATATGTTATGAATTTGGATCAGAGCGAAAGATGTTGTTTATCTTAGAAACGTTCAATTCTGCTGTGATTCGCGAATTCGACCACTCAACTACTGTAAGCCTAATGAATGTCTTGTGAGGGGTGAACGCACATGTACGTAATACAATAGGTTGTGTGCGTAATATAGAGACGCGTAAAATATGGACTGATAGGTTGATAGGTATCAGTAGACAATAGGTAGGAAACAACATAAATAATGATGTATAGAGAATGAAGTTTTTTTTTCTTTTTATTATTATTATTATTATTATTATTATTATTATTATTATTAAAAAGAATTTACCATACATTCAATACGGAAGATGTCCAAATACTAAACACGTGATTCAGTGTTCAAGGTATGGAAAACGTGAATAGAATTAAGTTACTTTATGACGTCATAGTTATTGAATTTGTACGTATAATACAAATCATTATTAGGAAGATTTACAAGAACGAATTAGAGACAAAGAGTGGGTATTAATGACTAAGAAGTACAACTACGGGTTCCAATCCTGTTATATGCAATGTGTATGCATAATCTAGGGACGAGGGTGAGATGCAAGACAATCATAATTAATTAATAACTTCTATAACAAATGAAAATGGATACGACTAAACCATAGATATGGTAGATCGTAGGGTTGTGACACGAACAAAAATAGGAAGCAACAAGTAAAATTATTATCCAAACTCGCGTTAAGCGATTTTGGTTCGTATGAAAAATGAATATTGATTATTCATTGTTCATTTTTTACACATATATATATGCAATAAACGGAGAAGTAAAAATAAAAATTAAAAATTAAAGATTAGAGGATTAACAAAGAGGCATACAGATTTGTAAGGAAAAATATCGATTTTTAGCAGAAGATCAAATGGATTATAAAAATACAAATTCAGGCATTATCTATAAAATTGGGTGTAAACAATGTGATTCCTTTTACATAGGTCAGACGGGAAAGGATTTGCACACACGTATAAAACAGCATCAATATTCCGTTAGAACAGGACAGTTGTCCAGTGCTCTTTTTGTCCATTTGTCAGAGTTATCCCACTGTATTGATTGGAATAATGCTTCAGTTTTATTTCATTCTAGCAACATTGTCAATCGAAATATTCTTGAGTCTGCCATTATCCAACTTTCAAATAACTTCAACATAAGCAAAGGTCTTTTTCAACTCGATCCTGTTGTTTTGAATTCCTTCAAAACAAATTTAGATAAAAAGGGTAGGACGCTAAATCTTTGGTAAACTTCTACGCTACTTTATTAACTTTTAATCTTCATTTTATTTTTATATATATCGAAACTTGACTCTAAAAGGCAAAGTGTTAAAACCCGGGCAGATTTCCAGTATAAATTTGTATTTTTATAATCCATTTGATCTTGTGCTAAAAATCGATATTTTTCCTTACAAATCTGTATGCCTCTTTGTTAATCCTCTAGTCTTTAATTTTTAATTTTTATTTTTACTTCTCCGTTTATTGCATATATATATATATATATGTGTGTGTAGATATGTATATATATATTATATATATATATATATATATTATATATATATATATATATGTATGTTTGTGTGTATGTATGTTATTTATTTTTTTTTTTTTCTTTCTGTAACCTATATATAGGCCGTAACCTTTTATGTACTTCAGTGTTCCTGAGGATGTCATTAGACGAAAGCGCTTGAGCACCTTTTTGTTTCCTTTCTTTCGTGGTTTTATTCATCATATACATATATATATATATATATATATATATATATATATATATTATATATATTACAGGGTCATCAAAAAAGAACTCAGGGGTTTCAAACTTTAATAAATTTTGATTACAAAACCAAAAGCAGTTTCCTTTGTTAGAAAATTTAATTATAACCCTTTTTTCCTATAAAAAATTTTGAGGTGCTACACTCGTGTTCAATTTTCAATTTCCAGCAACATGAAACGGTTGGAACAAGTTGAAGCAATTTGGAACAAGTTTCCTTTCATACTCCTTGTACAGTACCTGCCCCTGTTAGTATGTTAGTACGATGGCGTCCGTTCAGCAGAAGGCTCAGTGCGTGCCTTGGTATGTCGAGTTCAAGTCAAATCAGTAGTATGTGTGAAAAAAGGGAGAGTGCAAGTTGCAAGTTGCAATTGCACTGCCGATCAATGTTGCAAAGGGGGGGTTGGTGTTGCAAAGAGGAGGGTGTGTGAAACGAGGTGGTTGCCCCCAAGTTGTATGAAAGGGGTGGGGTTAATGGGGAGGAATTATGCAACAAATGGGTGGGGGAAACCCCAATTTGCATGAGGAGGGGAGCTTTAGGGGGAGAGGGAGGATGAACTGCCATCAAAGAGGATAACCCTAACTTTGGAGAGAAGTTGGGATGGCCTCACCCTCCAAAAGGGTATCCCTAACCTTAGTGCTTCTGAGCACTGGATGGCTACTTGGCTTTCATTCGTCGATCCAGTTCATCCCACACTAGCTTGATGGTGTTCAGATCCTGGGAATCTACTGGCCATTCCATAAATGTGAGTTGACGGTGCCGTTCTTTCTGCTTCAGGTAATTTTGACACAGCTTGGAAGTGTGTTTAAGATCGTTGTCTTGTTGCATTATGAACTGTTGGCCAACTAGTCGCAGTCCAGATGGGATGGCATGGCGCTGTAGAATGCTGTGATAGCCACGTTAGTTTAGTATTCCAGAGACTTTGTGGAGATCTCCAACTTGCTCCCCTGCAAAACATCCCCAGACCATCACACTTTCTCCACCATGCTTCACTATTGGCACAACACACTGCTGTGTCATTCTTTCACCCGTTCTGCGCTGCACAAATACTCTACGTTTGGATCCAAAAACTTCGAACTTTGATTCGTCAGTCCAAAGGACAAATTTCCACTGCTCAACAGTCCATTTTTTGTGTTTTTTAGCCAGGGCTAGCCCTTTCTTTTTGTTCTGGAGTCTTAGCATTGGTTTCTTTGCTGCAGTTCGTCCTTTTAATCCTGCCTCTCTTAGTCTTCTCTGAACAGTTGATGTTGAAACTGTTGGACTTCTGGAGTTGTTCAGCTGGGCTTTGATTTCAGGTGCTGTGAAGCGCCTGTTGCGCAGAATGGTGACTCGGATATACTTGTCCTCTGAGTCTGTTGTGGTTCTTGGTCACCCTGACTTTTTTCTGTCCTCATTTTGACCAGTTTCTTCGTACCGTTTAATGGCACAAGCAACCGCATTTAAAGAAAGTTTTATTTTTTTTGCAATTTGCTTCAGTGATTGGCGCTCACTTATTAAATTTACAATCGACTGTCTTTTTTTTATTGTTAACTGAGCTTTGGCACCCATTTTTGTTTTTTGAAACACAGAAATATAAATTAAACTACAAAGTTAGCTCCTCTGCAAGGATTTTATATGTAAAGACCTGCAGCGCATGTTAATAACTGAAAACATGTATTAACATACTCCTGAAGAAAGACACTATTCCAGTAAAGACTTTTAAACTGAATTGGGACCTTTGTGCAGAGTTAATGGCATTAATTTTAGGTTATAATGTTATAATGTTATAATGTTTCAGACCAACAAAGACCCTAGGATCCACTCATGACTGGTCTACCTAACTGTGTTCGTAATTGTGTATTGTGTATGTCCTCCGTGGTGGCGGAGGGGACCTACAATTTTACGTGGGTTCCGAACCACAAGAACATAAGAAATTTATGTAACAACTGCCTGTACATTCGCAACTACCAATTTTTGCAGAACTAAATAATTATCAATTAAAAACTAATTAATTATCGATTTAAAACTAAAGATAGAATCTCTGGATCAAGTCATAAGAGACTACTATCCACAAATATGTTACACTCTATATCTATTTATAACCGACATGCAAATATATCAGATCCAAAGAATCCAGTCATTTTCATTACGATATCCATCAATACTAGTACCATGCCCAACGAAAAATAAGTAACGGGCCATATCGATTGCGGACCAAGTCAAAATTTACAACCAATTACATTACAATATATACTAAGGAGGAACAGTGTAGGTGTGGCTGTAAAGACTGTACAGTAATGTAGAAATGTGTGTGCACCCATTTTGAAGGATATATTAAAGAAGCTTCTGTGTTACAACACACTGCAGAGGGCAGATGCACTGAAGCATACAACAGGAAAGGCAGGTAAGCAATTCATCTCTAGTACATGTTAAGTTTACATTTGAAGCTTGTCATCAGCTAAGCAGCAAAACATTGGAAATTAGTAGATGTACTTAAACTTTTGACTGGTAGTGATTATATATATATATATATATATATATATATATATAATATACATATACATATACAGTACTGGCCAAATTATTAGGAATTTTTTTAAAATTTCATTTTTTGGTATAAAATGTTAAATTAAACCAATTTTAAACGTTGAAAAGTTATTTATTTCTACACAAGAATACATGGTCATTATTTAGCAATAGTTTAGTACTTAGTTTGACCCACCTTAGCTGCCATAATGGCTGCGACACGCTTCGGCATGCCATGAATCAATTTTTTGCATAATTCTTTAGTCGAACGAAACGTGTTTGTTCGTCAGTTGTCGTTTGGTTGTCGTTTGGTTGTCGTGCGATGCGGGTGTGTTTCTCTTTCTTTTACGTGTCATTGTAACTACTGTTTAATTTAAATAGTGTATTTACCCAATTTC
>JAJOZX010003831.1:32500-45000 GCA_023014485.1 Bathynomus jamesi
TTTTTTGGTATAAAATGTTAAATTAAACCATTTTAAACGTTGAAAAGTTTTTATTTCTACACAAGAATACATGGTCATTATTTAGCAATAGTTTGTACTTAGTTTGACCCACCTTAGCTGCCATAATGGCTGCGACACGCTTCGGCATGCCATGAATCAATTTTTTGCATAATTCTTTAGTCGAACGAAGCGTGTTTGTTCGTCAGTTATCGTTTGGTTTGTGTCGCGATGCGGGTGTGTTTCTCTTTCTTTTGCGTGTCATTGTAACTACCGTTTAATTTAAATAGTGTATTTACCCAATTTCGGCAATTATTTGTTACAGTTTTTAAGTGAATTTGAAATGGGGCGAAAGAATGACTTGAGTCCATGGAAAATTTGGCAAATACAGGTTTTATTAACTTCTTCTACATTTAAACAAAAGGAAATCGCTGCCAACTCCATGTTTCACCACAGTCAGTTACTTCGTATTAAGAAAAAATGGTATTTGGAGAAAATGTAGGCCCAAAAGGGTTGGAAGATGCGGCAGGAAAAGGGTAACGACTCAAGAACTGATAACAGATTGCAATTTTGTCTCTTAGAAATAGAAGAGCTACTTGCAAAAACATTTCCAGTAGTCTAGCGGCTGATGGCATCATATTAGTCGTAGAACAGTCAACAGGAGGCTTCTAACTGCCGGCTTCAAAGCCTACCGCCCAAGGAAGAAGCCCAGCTCACTGAGGCTATGAAGAAGGCACGTTTTGCATGGGCAAAGGAACACATTAACTGGACTATGAGGATGGGAACAGGTAAGAATATATTAATTAAATAGAATGTTAATACAGTAAATACAGTATGCATAGAAGTGTATTTACAGTACGTGATAAAACTGCAGTAAAAATATCTGTAAAGCAGCAAGTCATACTGTACTTCGTTTTGCTGTACTTCATACGCTATGCACTGACTCTTTCACAGGGCTTTCTTTGATTGCAGGTGGTGTTCTCCGATGAGTCAACGATTGCCGTGCTGACGATCGTGTTCAAGTGTAAGAAGGAGGCCTGGAGAAGAATTTTTGCCTGAGTGTCTGATGAAACGGTGAATTTCCACAAAAGATCATGGTTTTGGGAGCAATTTCTGTGCATGGAACTAGTCGTTTGAGCATTGTTGAGGGGAATATGAACCAAGTCAAGTATATAGAAGTACTAAGAAGACGTCTACTGCCTCAATAAGGGAATGGTATGGTAATAGACGTTGGATTTTTCAACAAGACTCAGCTCCATGCCACACGGCAAAGTCGGTTAAAAATGGTGTCATGAAAATAGTGTTCGGTTGCTCCCATGGGCTGGAAATTCTCCAGACATGAACCCAATCGAAAGTTTTGGTGTATTTTAAAGACGTAATCCATGAAACGCCGATAACAAAACACCAACTCATAGAGCGACTTATTCAAGTCTGGTTCACTCTACACGTATTAAGGATTATGCAAAAAATTGATTCATGGCATGCCGAAGCGTGTCGCAGCCCTTAAGGCAGCTAAGGGGGGTCAAACTAAGTACTAAACTATTGCTAAATAATGACCATGTATTCTTGTGTAGAAATAATAACTTTTCAACGTTTAAAATTGGTTTAATTTAACATTTTATACCAAAAAATGAAATTTTAAAAAATTCCTAATAATTTGGCCAGTACTGTATAATGTGTGCTAAAAACAACTTAAGAGTGATTGTCGAGGTGCTATTGTTGCTTTGCATGCATGTGGGAAATCACAGAGCAGATAGCTAAGGAATTAAACATATCCCAAAGTACCGTTAATTTATGGGTTTCACGGGCTAAGAACAATGGTGGCCTAACCACGCCAGTCCTAAAAAAACGATCTGGCAGACCGAGAAAAACAAATTCGCGAACAGACAAACTTATGAAACGTTTATATTGAAAAACCCAACAATAACTGCGAAAGAAATAAAATTTTATATGAATAATTTGTTATCTGGTGTTTCTGAACGAACTATCCAGGAGCGGCTCCAAAAAGAACTCGGATTACCATCTCGCCATGCTGCTAAGAAACCGTTCATTAGTGAAAAAATGCGTAAAAAACGTGTCGCATTTGTAAAAAATACATTCATTGGACTGTTGATGACTGGAAGAAGGTTTTATTTAGCGATGAGTCGACATTTTTGACATTCAGAAGTTGTCCAAAAAAGGTTCGCCGGCCTATTGGCTCAAATAGGATGGACCCTAAATACACCCTAAAGACAATGAAACACCCTCCAAGTGTGATGGTTTGGGGTTGTTTCGGTTACTATGGGCGTGGAAACTTATATTTTCTTCCGAAGAACACAACTATGAATGGTGCACGGTATTTAGCAATGCTACAGGATAAACTTCTAATGGCAATGGCAATCCAAAGGACAAAAACATACATGCATGATGGTGCACCATGTCACAGGGCCAAAATAGTGACAAAATGGATTACTGACAATAAATTTGATATTTTGGATTGGCCTGGTAATAGTCCAGATCTCAATCCGATAGAAAATCTGTGGCTATAATAAAAATAAGGTTGAATGCCACGACACTGGCTCAGTCGAAAAATTACAAGAGGCCATCAAAAAGGTATGGTGCAAGGAAATATCAGTGGAAGTTTGTCAAAACTTGATTAAATCCATGCCAAAACGTCTAGAACAAGTCATCCAAACCAAAGGACAGATGACAAAATACTAATATAAGGTTAGTATACATTTAAACATTGTTTTTATGTAAAAAATACAAATTTCAAGGGTGATCGGATACTTTTCGCGGGCACTGTATATATATATATATATATATATATATTATATATGTGTGTGTGTGTGTGTGTGTGTGTACATATATATATATGTGTGTATGTATATATATGTGTGTGTATATATACAGTACAGGGCTATTTAAAATGATTCATCTGATTTCAAATGAGAATATTTTTTAATGTTACAAATACAGAGTGATTTGTGATACATCAACCAAAAGAAAAACTGTCCAAATTTTGTCTCTCACCTCATAAATGCTCTATGTGACTTCCCCTAGTTACACGAGCAACGTCGACACGATAGTCGAATTCCTCCCATACTCGCTCCAGCATGTCCGTTGTCACTGACTCCACGGCAGTAACAATGCGAGTTTGGAGCTCATCCAAAGATGTGGGCAACGGTGGCACGTACAGAGTATCCTTAACGTACCCCCAGAGGAAGAAGTCGCACGGTGTAAGATCCGGCGACCTAGGGAGCCAGAAAACTGCAACACACAAAACGCCTTCTGCTGTGCGGACGCCATTTTCACACTGAGTGTTTGTTGCTAGGCTAGGCCACGGCTTGACTTTGGAGCCCTCTCTCGGTGATCTTGTAAAACTCAAAGATTTCCTCTTTCATGTGGTGTATGCCCAGTTGATGCACGGTTGATAGGTACGGAAGTATTCTCAGTTGAAATCGGATGAATCATTTTAAATAGCCCTGTATATGTGTGTTTATATATATATATATATGTGTGTGTGTATATATATATGAATATGTATATATGTATATTTCTGTATATATATATATATATATATATATATATATATATATATTTGTAAAAATGAACAATGAATAACACTGGTATGCATCAATTTTGCTGTCAAGGGTTTTGTACGTGATTCTTATAGAGTTTTTCCTGCTGATTTCGAATCTGCAATCCGTTTTTCTCAATCAGCTCAGGTTATCCGGCTATGGCCTCATAAGTAAAATAAAAATTTTTGTGATTTTGTCAAAGCGGAATTGGAACAGTAACATCTATCATCACTTGTTTCACTTGTATAATATCTTTTTTTACTTTTCAGGCATATACAGTAGATAAAATATTTCATAGTGAATAGAGCGTGTAAAAATGATCCCAATAGATTCTGCTACATATGTGGGACGGTTACCATGCCAAATAACCAGTCCCAAATCACTAAATTTGTGAAGACAATGTATAGAGCATACTTTGGAATTAAGCTAGGGGACCAGGACAAAAATTTCGCCCCTCATATGTGCTGCAAGACGTGCATTGAAAATTTGAGAAGATGGAGCAAAGGCAGAGCGAAATCTTTGCCTTTTGGAATTCCCATGATTTGGAGAGAAGGAAAGGATCACGTGACAGATTGCTATTTCTGCATGACAAACCCCCAAGGTGGGCTTATAAATTTATTTTTCTTAAATATTTTGGAATCCTCGTATGAAACTTGACATAATATTCACCATAATGTAATATTCACCATAATGGTAATCATACATTTACATGTACATACTCTTATAGAAAATACATTTACACATACATATTGTTATACAAGTTACATTTACATATACAATGATTGTTTATTTTCTTTCTTTTACATTCATATTGTCCCCGAAGGGACAATATGAATGAAAAAGAAAGAAAATATACAGACTCCATCGACCTATTTCATATCTTACAGACCGCAGCCTTCCCTCACGAGCCGCCACTGTCCGAATGCTTCTTCTATTTCATATGCAAGTTTTATATCCATGTTTCTGTGTTTCTATTTTCAGGAGTTAACAAGAAGAATAAACACATTGTTGTATACCCTGACATTCCTTCTGCTATGAGACCTGTACCCCATGGTCCTGGAATTCCAATACCCGACCCACCTCAAACCCTGGACTTCGATGATTCTGATGAGGAATCAATGACCAATGCCAATGACCAGTCCCAGTCGTATATACCTCAAAATACCGCTTCAAATGAGCCGAGGCCTCTCAACCAGGCCAAACTTAATGATCTTACCAGGGATTTAGGACTTTCCAAATTAGCTGCCGAGATCTTGGGCTCACGACTTCGAGAGGACAACTTGCTGGCTCCGGGAACAACATTCTCCTGGTATAGGAAACGAGAGGAAGAATTCCGCAAGTTTTTTGCAGTGCACGAAAATACCTCTTCCTTAGTGTACTGCTGCAATGTTGAGGGGCTAATCGAATCCTTGGGCCTGCCATATAACGCATCAGAATGGAGGCTATTTATAGACTCGTCTAAACGAAGTTTGAAAGCAGTACTTCTCAACATTGGGAATAGGGTTGCATCAGTCCCTGTAGCACATTCCGTACAACTTACTGAGAGCTACGATAACATGAAAATTTTACTGGATGCTCTCGTATACGACCAACATAACTGGAGGATCTGTGGAGATTTGAAGGTAATACTAATATCATAAGTAAACTATTGCTATTGACTATGTTGTTTTTCTAAAGGTTATTTCAGAGCGTATAAGAACACTTAACTTCCCCACAGAAGTGATACAGTCCAATGCATAGATTTTTTTATCTGATAGAATAAATTCTCTAAATTCTTTAAATATTTTCATTTTTTTTCAGATTGTGGCATTTGTATTGGGAATGCAAGGGGGATACACGAAATACCCATGTTTCCTCTGCAAATGGGATAGCCGAGCGGATGAGAAGCACTATCCACAGCGTGAATGGGCATCCAGAAAGAATTTTGAACCTTGGTCGCATAATGTCGTTTCAGTTCCCTTGTACCATCAACAAAAATTTTGCTCCCACCACTTCATATTAAGCTGGGCTTGATGAAAAATTTCAGCAAATCAATGAATAAGGAGGGTTCAGCATTCCGATATCTCGAGAGTAAATTTCCTCATATATCTGATGCTAAACTAAATGCTGGGGTTTTTGATGATCCTCAAATTCGAACTTTGATCAAGGATACTCAGTTCGAAAACGCAATGACTCCAACTGAGAAGAATGCATGGCAGGCATTCAAATCAGTTGTCACTGATTTTCTTGGCAAGCGTAGAAGTCCAGAATACGAGTCCGTTGTCGAAAATTTGATGGAAGCTTTCAAAGCTCATGGGCCGCGCATGTCCATGAAAATGCACTTTTTGTGGTCCCACTTGGACTATTTTCCTGAAAATTGCGGGGATTATAGTGAGGAACAGGGTGAACGATTTCATGAAGATATCAAAATAATGGAAGAGAGGTACCAGGGAAACTGGGATATCAATATGCTGGCGGACTATTGCTGGTGTTTGAAGCGAGACGTGCCCGAAGAAAAACACAGACGGAAAGCCAAAAAAACTTCCTTCCTTCCTCAATAAACTTTTTTCCACATTCATTGTATGAATAAAAGTATTTATTCACACAATGTTTTCATTTTTCACGAGTGTTCTTATCATATTACTCGTATCTACAGTGTTTAAGCTAAAAAAATCAATAAATTTGGGGATAAAATTGGATTTATAATAAATGGCCAATAGAGAAAAAATCTGACCTGATTGAGGAAAACCAATGTCATTTTCGAATTCAGCATGGTCGAATTATATAATATGAGTTGAAAAAACCCTCACAGCAGACAAAAAAATTTCATATGCATACCAGTGTAATTCCTCTATAATGTTTATATAAATCCTTATATTCATTATAATCTTTATATTGAGATATTAATTTTTACATAAGTACCAAACTCGCATAACGGAAGTTATATGGTGTTCAATTCATACGTCCATGTCCTTTCTTGACCTTTATCTTTTGTTAATTTTATTAATTATTCATTCAGCTACCCATTGTCTACCTATTGTCAATCTATTGTGTGACTACCGATATGTGTACAATACTTTATGTATTCGTACATGTCCACTGAGGACGTACATAACTACCTTATATGTAAGTACATTCACATGTACACTTTGTATTGTTTTTATTTAATTTCTCGCAAGATAGTCGTTCATGCTGACGCAAGTGTTCGAATTCCGATGACGACGCCAAAAGTGGGCATCTAAATACGAAATCTCTCTTGCTTGCTTCTTATCCGAAAACATTATTAGGATTGTTATATATTATGTGTATTATGTTATATATATGTGCCCATGTAGATTGTGTTAAATCCTAAAATAATAGTTATCCTAATATAAATATGAAACACTGTAAACTATAGTTATTTGTGGTCAATTGTAATTAACTGTAATGATTTAATATGATGTAATTAATGTACTTTAATGAAACTGTAATTAACGATAATAAGTGAATGTGACTTAATTGGTAATTATAATTGTTTTCAGTAAACAAAAAATTACAATGTACACAGTGATGTACTTTGGATGTACTCAATGTACAACCCGACATTATATCGCCAATAGGAATGTCTACTCGGTGATATTATTATTATTTTTTATTATTATTTTTTCGTTGGGATAAATTTTTGATTTGCTTCCTATTTTGCCAAATAATTGGTGACTTGTTCTTTTTAAAATTTCTTAATCATTTTTTGAATTTAGCTTAATAATGAATCCTGATTAAATTTTGCAATGTTCATGTTTTGTATACATTATCTCTTCGTCATAAAAAATGAAATTATGTCTCGCCTAAGATTTAATTGTAAATCATAAACCTTTAATTTTTGCTCATATGTATATCTTATTATAAAGAAGCATAGTTCAATTTCCACTTCTAATTAACTCAGCAGATCATGAAAACATCAGATCTGAAAATACGAGGTTTAAGATAAAAATATGGCTTCATCTTCAAATATCTTCTTTATCTGTTTAAACATTGCCACAGCAAAAAAATTTACTTTATTTTCAAATATTGTGCAAATATAATGCAGCCTATAGAGAATAGGAACGACACAAGTCAACATTTAATAATAATGATGTTAGCAAAATTTCTTCCATGTTTATTCAGAATTAGACATAGAGGCTGACGCAGAGCTGGGCACTTGCATTTTTTTGCGCGTTTTTTTGCGGTACTGCGGTACTGCGGTACTACTACCGCACTACCAAACCGGTACCGCATAACGCAGTACCGCAAAGGATCGCTGAAAGTACAGCAGTACCGCTACCGCATTCAAATTTCCCGCGGTACTTTCCGCGGTACCGACCAACACGGTAGTACCGCAGTACCGCAGTACCGCAAAAAAAACCGCAAGTGCCCAGCTCTGCAGTGAGCACTACCTCTAAATTTTAGCAGTAAATTACAGTAAGAAAAGTCTGTCTTTATCCTCTCCTTTGAGCCTCGCGCTCTTCAGAGAACTTAGTCATTAAAATAAAGAAAAATAATTTCTCTTTACATTATAAGAAGAATCGGGAAACCTTCAGAGAATTTAGTAACCCTCCCGGAATGCTCCGAACCACTATAGAAGAACTCGGAGATTAGTATAGAAGAAACTACAGCGAGTAACAAATCCGTTGCTGCCTCCCAACCAGAACCCCCCTTGACTTCGAACCAACCAAGGCCATAGACGGAAGGAGTTAACTATACATATATATATATATATATATATATATATATATATATATTCCACAAATTTTCCCTGCGCTCGCGAAGGTGTCGCAATTACAAACAATTTGATGTAGCGAGTGGCATTCCTCAGGGTTCTGTATTGGGCCCCTTGCTTTTTCTTATATATATTAACGATTTAGATGTCGGCCTAGTCAGTACAGTTTCAAAGTTTGCGAATGACACGAAGCTGGGTGGTAGGGCGATTAATGACGAAGATAGAGGTAAAATCCAGGAAGATCTGAATAAAATCGTTGATTGGTCAGTCACATGGCAAATGAGATTTAACGGTGATAAGTGCAAAATTTTGCATATAGGTTCGCGTGATGGTAATTTTGCGTATAGTATGTCAGGGAAAGAGTTACCAAGCGTAGAGCAGGAAAAAGATTTAGGAGTTATAGTCACTGGTGATTTAAAAGTAGCGAAACAAAGTACAGCAACGGTCAATAAAGCGAACAAAGTGCTAGAATTTATATCTCGGAATTTCGAGTACAAATCGCGCGATATTATTGTTCCTTTTTATAAATCATTAGTTAGACTAAATTTGGAACATGCGATCCAATTTTGGAATCCGCATATGCGAAAAGATATAGGAAAAGTCAAGAGTTCAAAGACGATCATCTATGATGATTCGCTTAGGTCAAAGTCGTACGAGGATAATCTTAGGGAGCTAAAATTGCCTATACTCGAAACTAGGAGGCTAAGGGGTGTACGCATACAATATTAAATAGCTAGAATAGTTTGTCGGTAAAAGTAATTAGTAGCACGTCTATAGACATGTTTAAAAATCGATTTGACGCATAGGTTGATAGACTGGGTATAGTTTAAGGTAGTAAAATTAAGGCTTTGTTGTCCTCTAGGCCACCACAGAGGACATGCACAATACACAATTACGAACACAGTTAGGTAGACCAGCAATGATTGGATCCTAGGGTCTTTGTTGGTCTGAAACATTGTAACATTATAACATATATGTATATATATATTATAACATATTATAACATATTATAACATTATAACATATATGTAATATATATAATATATATATATATATATATATATATATATATGAATATGTATATATGTATATTTGTGTATATATATATATGTATATATGTATATATATATATATATATATATATATATAATATATATATATATATATATTTGTAAAAATGAACAATGAATAATTCCTCTATAATGTTTATATAAATCCTTATGTTCATTATAATCTTTATATTGAAATATTAATTTTTACATAAGTACCAAACTCGCATAACGGAAGTTATATGTTGTTCAATTCATAAGTCCATGTCCTTTCTTGACCTTTATCTTTTGTTAATTTTATTAATTATTCATTCAGGTACCCATTGTCTACCTATTGTCAATCTATTGTGTGACTACCGATATGTGTACAATACTTTATGCATTCGTACATGTCCACTGAGGACGTACATAACTACCTTATATGTAAGTACATTCACATGTACACTTTGTATTGTTTTTATTTAATTTCTCGCAAGATAGTCGTTCATGCTGACGCAAGTGTTCGAATTCCGATGACGACGCCAAAAGTGGGCATCTAAATACGAAATCTCTCTTGCTTGCTTCTTATCCGAAAACATTATTAGGATTGTTATATATTATGTGTATTATGTTATATATATATGTGCCCATGTAGATTGTGTTAAATCCTAAAATAATAGTTATCCTAATATAAATATGAAACACTGTAAACTCTAGTTATTTGTGGTCAATTGTAATTAACTGTAATGATTTAATATGATGTAATTAATGTACTTTAATGAAACTGTAATTAACGATAATAAGTGAATGTGACTTAATTGGTAATTATAATTGTTTTTAGTAAACCAAAATTACAATGTACACAGTGATGTACTTTGGATGTACTCAATGTACAACCCGACATTACATCGCCAATAGGAATGTATACTCGGTGATATTATTATTATTTTTTATTATTATTTTTTCGTTTGGATAAATTTTTGATTTGCTTCCTATTTTGCCAAATAATTGGTGACTTGTTGTTTTTAAAATTTCTTAATCATTTTTTAAATTTAGCTTAATAATGAATCCTGATTAAATTTTGCAATGTTCATGTTTTGTATACATTATCTCTTCGTCATAAAAAATGAAATTATGTCTTGCCTAAGATTTAATTGTAAATCATAAACCTTTAATTTTTGCTCATATGTATATCTTAGTATAAAGATGCATAGTTCAATTTCCACTTCTAATTAACTCAGCAGATCATGAAAATATCAGATCTGAAAATACGAAGTTTAAGATAAAAATGTGGCTTCATCTTCAAATATCTTCTTTATCTGTTTAAACATTGCCACAGCAAAAAAATTTACTTTATTTTCAAATATTGTGCAAATATAATGCAGCCTATCGAGAATAGAAACGACACAAGTCAACATTTAAAAATAATGATGTTAGCAAAATTTCTTCCATGTTTATTCAGAATTAGACTTAGAGGCTGAGCACTACCTGTAAATTTTAGCAGTAAATTACAGTAAGAAAAGTCTGTCTTTATCCTCTCCTTTGAGCCTCGCGCTCTTCAGAGAACTTAGTCATTAAAATAAAGAAAAATAATTTCTCTTTACATTATAAGAAGAATCGGGGAACCTTCAGAGAATTTAGTAACCCTCGGAACCACTATAGAAAAACTCGGAGATTAGTATAGAAGAAACTACTGCGAGTAACAAATCCGTTGCTGCCTCCCAACCAGAACCCCCGTTGACTTCGAACCAACCAAGGCCATAGACGGAAGGAGTTAACATATGTATATATATATATATATATATATATATATATATATATATATATATGCCTATCACAACTAATGGAACACTACAACAACATTATTGATTCACTTGAAAGTAATGAAAACTATGATGTACTATACACAGAGTTTGCTAAAGCGTTCGACAAGTGTGACCACGGAATCATAATACATAAACTGAAATATATGGGAATAACAGGAAAAGTAGGGAAATGGATATATAATTTCCTTAGTAAGCGGAGGCAAGTCGTTACAGTACAAGGAGTATCTTCATTAGAATCAGAGGTCCTCAGCTCAGTACCACAAGGAACAGTATTAGCTCCACTACTCTTCATAATCATGCTAACTGACATAGATGAGGACGTTACCAGAGACAGAGACAGCACAGTAACATCCTTTGCGGATGACACAAAGATCAGTAGAAAAATAAGAAACCCAGAAGACATAGGCTCTCTACAAACCGACATAAACAAAATCTACAAGTGGACTGAAGACAACAATATGAAGTTTAACACCGAGAAATTTCAGCTATTATGGTACGGAAAAAGAGAAGACCTAAAGTGCATGGAATATTATATCCCAAATGGACAGGAAATTCAGAGAAATTCCAGAGCAAAAGATTTAGGGGTTGTGATGATAGATGATGCGAAATTTGAAACAAAATAAGATAGCAGTAAACATAGCAAAGAGAATAACGGGTCAGATATTGAGAACCTTTAAACGAAGGGATAGGAATGTAATGATTCCTCTACTGAAAACCCTGATCATACCCAAATTAGAATACTGCTCGGTCCTAACTTCCCCATATAAAAAAGAAGATATTAGACAGCAGGAGGGGATCCAAAGAAGCTTCACAGCCAAGATCAATGGGTGCAAAGAACTAAATTACTGGGAAAGGTTACGAGAACTAGACCTATATTCACTGGAAAGGAGAAGAGAGAGATACACCATTATTTACACTTGGAAAATAATGGAGAAACTAGTCCCTAATCTTACTCTGAATCCCATAACTCCCCAAACAACGATGGAAAGTAGAAGCGGTAGACTGTGTCGTATTCCCAAATTGAAGGCGAGATAGGGAACATCCTTAACCCTGAAAGAAAATAGTTTTGTAGTGAGAGGACCAAAACTGTTTAATCAGTTGCCCAAAGACCTAAGAAACACGAAGGGAGTTGCAGTGGAAATCTTCAAAAGAAGACTAGACGCCTGGCTCAGAACAATCCCCGACGAGCCAGGCGTACCTGGCTATGTGAGGTGGAGAGCACAAGAATCCAACTCACTACTTCACCAAGCCAGCTCGAGAGGAGGGGCGACAAGCTTGACCTTCGCGAAATGAGAAATCATCGCGCGGAACCTTTGTAAGGTTGTAAGGTAAGGTAAGGTATATATATATAATATATATATATATTCCACAAATT
>JAJOZX010003831.1:50000-222500 GCA_023014485.1 Bathynomus jamesi
TAAAGCGTTGGTTGCTCGCCTTTGCCATAATTGGGGCTTTCAAAATTGACCGAAATAAGATGTGTTCACAACCACCAGCTGCGACAAACTGAATTAAACGGTTAGCCTAGCTAGGCTACCCGTTTAGCCTAGGCTATCGGGTGTTACGTAATTGATGCAATTATCGCTAGAAACTTCCAAAGCTGAAACATCAAAAAGCTGCCCGGTTACTTCTGCCTCACCCTGTATATTAACGATTTAGATGTCGGCTTAGTCAGTATAGTTTTAGACTTTGCGGATGACACGAAGTTGGGTGGTAGGGAAATTAATGACAAAGATAGAGGTAAAATCCAGGAAGATCTGAATAAAATCATTTATTGGTCACTCACATGGCAAATGAGATTTAACGTCGATAAGTGCAAAATTTTACATATAGGTTCGCGTAATGGTAATTTTGCGTATAGTATGTCAGGGAAGGAGTTAGCAGGCGTAGAGCTGGAAAAGATTTAGGAGTTATAGTCACTGGTGATTTAAAAGTAGCGAAACAAAGTACAGCAGCGGTCAATAAAGCGAACAAAGTGCTAGAATTTATATCTCGGAATTTCGATTACAAATCGCGCGATATTATTGTTCCTCTTTATAAATCATTAGTTAGACTACATTTGGAACATGCGATCCAATTTTGGAATCCGCATATGCGAAAAGATATAGGAAAAGTCGAGAGCTCAAAGACGATCATCTATGATGATTCGCTCTTAGGTCGAAGTCGTACGAGGATAATCTTAGGGAGCTAAAATTGCCTATACTCGAAACTAGGAGGCTAAGGGGTGTACGCATACAATATTAAATAGCTAGAATAGTTTGCCGATAAAAGTAATTAGTAGCACGTCTATAGACATGTTTAAAAATCGATTTGACGCATAGGTTGATAGATTGGGTATAGTTTAAGGTAGTAAAATTAAGGCTTTGTTATCCTCTAGGCCACCACAGAGGACATGCACAATACACAATTACGAACACAGTTAGGTAGACCAGCCATGAATGGATCCTAGGGTCTTTGTTGGTCTGAAACATTATAACATTATAACATATATGTATATATATATATATATATGTATATATGTGTGTGTGTGTGTGTGTGTGTGCATATATATATATGTGTGTATGTATATATATGTGTGTGTATATATACAGTACAGGGCTATTTAAATAGATTCACCTGATTTCAAATGAGAATATTTTTTAATGTTACAAATACAGAGTGATTTGTGATACATCAACCAAAAGAAAAACTGTCCAAATTTTGTCTCTCACCTCATAAATGCTCTATGTGACTTCCCCTAGTTACACGAGCAACGTCGACACGATAGTCGAATTCCTCTCATACTCGCTCCAGCATGTCCGTTGTCACTGACTACACGGCAGTAACAATGCGAGTTTGGAGCTCATCCAAAGATGTGGGCAACGGTGGCACGTACACAGTATCCTTAACGTACCCCCAAAGGAAGAAGTCGCACGGTGTAAGATCCGGCGACCTAGGGGGCCAGAAAACTGCAACACACAAAACGCCTTCTGCTGTGCGGTCGCCATTTTCACACTGAGTGTTTGTTGCTAGGCTAGGCCACGGCGTGAAACTGGAGCCCTCTCGCGGTGATCTTGTAAAACTCGAAGATTTCCTCTTTCATGTGGTGTATGCGCAGTTGATGCACGGTTGATAGGTACGGAAGTATTTTCAGTTGAAATCGGATGAATCACTTTAAATAGCCCTGTATATGTGTGTTTATATATATATATATATATATATATATATATATATATAATATATATGTGTGTGTATATATATATATGAATATGTATATATGTATATTTCTGTATATATATATATGTATATATATATATATATATTTGTAAAAATGAACAATGAATAACACTGGTATGCATCAATTTTGCTGTCAAGGGTTTTGTAAGTGATTCTTATAGAGTTTCTTCTGCTGATTTCGAATCTGCAATCCGTTTTTCTCAATCAGCTCAGGTTATCCGGCTATGACCTCATAAGTAAAATATAATTTTTCCTGATTTTGTCAAAGCGGAATTGGAACAGTAACATCTATCATCACTTGTTTCACTTGTATAATATCTTTTTTTACTTTTCAGGCATATAGATAAAATATTTCATAATGAATAGAGCGTGTAAAAATGATCCCAATAGATTCTGCTACATATGTGGGACGGTTACCATGCCAAATAACCAGTCCCAAATCACTAAATTTGTGAAGACAATGTATAGAGCATACTTTGGAATTAAGCTAGGGGACAAGGACAAAAATTTCGCCCCTCATATGTGCTGCAAGACGTGCATTGAAAATTTGAGAAGATGGAGCAAAGGCAGAGCGAAATCTTTGCCTTTTGGAATTCCCATGATTTGGAGAGAAGGAAAGGATCACGTGACAGATTGCTATTTCTGCATGACAAACCTCCAAGGTGGGCTTATAAATTTATTTTTCTTAAATATTTTGAAATCCTCGTATGAAACTTGACATAATATTCACCATAATGTAATATTCACCATATATAGCATAATATTCACCATAATGGTAATCATACATTTACATGTACATACTGTTATAGAAAATACATTTACACATACATATTGTTATACAAGTTACATTTACATATACGTACAATGATTGTATATTTTCTTTCTTTTACATTAATATTGTCCCCGAAGGGACAATATGAATGAAAAAGAAAGAAAATATACAGACTCCATCGACCTATTTCATATCTTACAGACCGCAGCCTTCCCTCACGAGCCGCCACTGTCCGAATGCTTCTTCTATTTCATATGCAAGTTTTATATCCATGTTTCTGTGTTCCTATTTTCAGGAGTTAACAAGAAGAATAAACACATTGTTGTATACCCTGACATTCCTTCTGCTATGAGACCTGTACCCCATGGTCCTGGAATTCCAATACCCGACCCACCTCAAACCCTGGACTTCGATGATTCTGATGAGGAATCAATGACCAATGCCAATGACCAGTCCCAGTCGTATATACCTCAAAATACCGCTTCAAATGAGCCGAGGCCTCTCAACCAGGCCAAACTTAATGATCTTACCAGGGATTTAGGACTTTCCAAATTAGCTGCCGAGATCTTGGGCTCACGACTTCGAGAGGACAACTTGCTGGCTCCGGGAACAACATTCTCCTGGTATAGGAAACGAGAGGAAGAATTCCGCAAGTTTTTTGCAGTGCACGAAAATACCTCTTCCTTAGTGTACTGCTGCAATGTTGAGGGGCTAATCGAATCCTTGGGCCTGCCATATAACGCATCAGAATGGAGGCTATTTATAGACTCGTCTAAACGAAGTTTGAAAGCAGTACTTCTCAACATTGGGAATAGGGTTGCATCAGTCCCTGTAGCACATTCCGTACAACTTACTGAGAGCTACGATAACATGAAAATTTTACTGGATGCTCTCGTATACGACCAACATAACTGGAGGATCTGTGGAGATTTGAAGGTAATACTAATATCATAAGTAAACTATTGCTATTGACTATGTTGTTTTTCCAAAGGTTATTTGAGAGCGTATAAGAACACTTAACTTCCCCACAGAAGTGATACAGTCCAATGCATAGATTTTTTTATCTGATAGAACAAATTCTCTAAATTCTTTAAATATTTTCATTTTTTTTCAGATTGTGGCATTTGTATTGGGAATGCAAGGGGGATACACGAAATACCCATGTTTCCTCTGCAAATGGGATAGCCGAGCGGATAAGAAGCACTATGCACAGCGTGAATGGGCATTCAGAGAGAATTTTGAACCTTGGTCGCATAATGTCGTTTCAGTGCCTCTTGTACCACCAACAAAAATTTTTCTCCTACCACTTCATATTAAGCTGGGCTTGATGAAAAATTTCATCAAATCAATGAATAAGGAGGGTTCAGCATTCCGATATCTCGAGAGTAAATTTCCTCATATATCTGATGCTAAACTAAATGCTGGGGTTTTTGATGGTCCTCAAATTCGAACTTTGATCAAGGATACTCAGTTCGAAAACGCAATGACTCCAACTGAGAAGAATGCCTGGCAGGCATTCAAATCAGTTGTCACTGATTTTCTTGGCAAGCGTAGAAGTCCAGAATACGAGTCCGTTGTCGAAAACTTGATGGAAGCTTTTAAAGCTCATGGGTCGCGCATGTCCATGAAAATGCACTTTTTGTGGTCCCACTTGGACTATTTTCCTGAAAATTGCGGGGATTATAGTGAGGAACAGGGTGAACGATTTCACCAAGATATCAAAATAATGGAAAAGAGGTACCAGGGAAACTGGGATATCAATATGCAGGCGGACTATTGCTGGTGTTTGAAGCGAGACGTGCCCGAAGAAAAACACAGACGGAAAGCCAAAAAAACTTCCTTCCTTCCTCAATAAACTTTTTTCCATATTCATTTTATGAATAAAAGTATTTATTCACACAATGTTTTCATTTTTCACGAGTGTTCTTATCATATTACTCGTATCTACAGTGTTTAAGCTAAAAAAATCAATAAATTTGGGGATAAAATTGGATTTATAATAAATGGCCAATAGAGAAAAAATCTGACCTGATTGAGGAAAACCAATGTCATTTTCGAATTCAGCATGGTCGAATTATATAATATGAGTTGAAAAAACCCTCACAGCAGAAAAAAAAATTTCATATGCATACCAGTGTAATTCCTGTATAATGTTTATATAAATCCTTATATTCATTATAATCTTTATATTGAGATATTAATTTTTACATAAGTACCAAACTCGCATAACGGAAGTTATATGTTGTTCAATTCATACGTCCATATCCTTTCTTGACCTTTATCTTTTGTTAATTTTATTAATTATTCATTCAGCTACCCATTGTCTACCTATTGTCAACCTATTGTGTGACTACCGATATCTGTACAATACTTTATGCATTCGTACATGTCCACTGAGGACGTACATAACTACCTTATATGTAAGTACATTCACATGTACACTTTGTATTGTTTTTATTTAATTTCTCGCAAGATAGTCGTTCATGCTGACGCAAGTGTTCGAATTCCGATGACGACGCCAAAAGTGGGCATCTAAATACGAAATCTCTCTTGCTTGCTTCTTATCCGAAAACATTATTAGGATTGTTATATATTATGTGTATTATGTTATATATATGTGCCCATGTAGATTGTGTTAAATCCTAAAATAATAGTTATCCTAATATAAATATGAAACACTGTAAACTATAGTTATTTGTGGTCAATTGTAATTAACTGTAATGATTTAATATGATGTAATTAATGTACTTTAATGAAACTGTAATTAACGATAATAAGTGAATGTGACTTAATTGGTAATTATAATTGTTTTTAGTAAACAAAAATTACAATGTACACAGTGATGTACTTTGGATGTACTCAATGTACAACCCGACATTATATCGCCAATAGGAATGTCTACTCGGTGATATTATTATTATTTTTTATTATTATTTTTTCGTTGGGATAAATTTTTGATTTGCTTCCTATTTTGCCAAATAATTGGTGACTTGTTCTTTTTAAAATTTCTTAATCATTTTTTGAATTTAGCTTAATAATGAATCCTGATTAAATTTTGCAATGTTCATGTTTTGTATACATTATCTCTTCGTCATAAAAAATGAAATTATGTCTCGCCTAAGATTTAATTGTAAATCATAAACCTTTAATTTTTGCTCATATGTATATCTTAGTATAAAGATGCATAGTTCAATTTCCACTTCTAATTAACTCAGCAGATCATGAAAACATCAGATCTGAAAATACGAGGTTTAAGATAAAAATATGGCTTCATCTTCAAATATCTTCTTTATCTGTTTAAACATTGCCACAGCAAAAAAATTTACTTTATTTTCAAATATTGTGCAAATATAATGCAGCCTATAGAGAATAGGAACGACACAAGTTAACATTTAATAATAATGATGTTAGCAAAATTTCTTCGATGTTTATTCAGAATTAAACTTAGAGGCTGAGCACTACCTGTAAATTTTAGCAGTAAATTACAGTAAGAAAAGTCTGTCTTTATCCTCTCCTTTGAGCCTCGCGCTCTTCAGAGAACTTAGTCATTAAAATAAAGAAAAATAATTTCTCGATACATTATAAGAAGAATCGGGGAACCTTCAGAGAATTTAGTAACCCTCCCGGAATGCTCCGAACCACTATAGAAGAACTCGGAGATTAGTATAGAAGAAACTACAGCGAGTAACAAATCCGTTGCTGCCTCCCAACCAGAACCCCCGTTGACTTCGAACCAACCAAGGCCATAGACGGAAGGAGTTAACATATATATATATATATATATATATATATATATATATATTCCACAAATTTTCCCTGCGCTCGCGAAGGTGTCGCAATTACAAACAATTTGAAGGTTCTATCCTTAAATGCTCGTAGCCTACGAAATAAAATAAATTATTTTTTTCTTTAATTGCTTGTAAAGACTATGATTTAATTGCGATAAATGAATCGTGGCTTAGCACTGAAACACGTGACTTTGTAGGGGAGTATCAAATTAAAGGTTATAGACTTTTTGTTAAAAACAGAATAGGTAGGCGAGGAGGCGGTGTTATGTTGTATATCAAAGATAATATTGCGAACGTTATAGAAGTAAAGCACTCAATTCCAGAACCGATAGATTCGACTATAGCAGAACTTAAATTGAACGATTTCAAACTTCTTGTTGCGGTTATATATAGGCCCCCTAATCAAACAGCTGATACGGACGAAGTGTTATATCGTGAACTAAAGAGAATAATCGGTAGTGAGCAGGCTTTAGTTATGGGTGACTTTAATTCCGCCAACGTGAATTACGATACAATGCAGGGAGACGCGGAAGGTAATCATTTAGTTAATTTTCTCGAGGATAGCTTTCTTATTCAAAAGGTTGGGGAACCTAGGAGGTTGGACAGTATTTTAGATTTAGTAATAACTACGGATGATAGGCTAATTACTGATCTTCAAGTAATATAACCGTTAAGCAATAGCGATCACAATATGGTAGAGTTTGTCCTCTCAGTAAGTCACTCGAAACCAACTAACTCGACTAAAATTCCTAACTTCCAGCAGCACGCAGACTTTTCTAAATTTCAAAATAAATTGTCACACGTCAATTGGGAAAACGTAATGGGGAACTCCAACGCAAAACTAATGTGGGAATCGTTCGAAACAGTATTTAGGACTATAAATGAGGAATGTGTACCGTACAAAATTTAAGCGTGCGAAAGTAAACAACAAGCCCTTGTGGATTACTTCTAGAGTAGGAGACATTATAAAGAGTAGAGATAGGGCTTACAGGCTACATAAGTGCGATAAAGACAATTTGTGGTTACGAAACAACTACATATCCCTTAGGCGTGAAGCGAAAAGTGTAATAAAAAAGTCCAAGCGCGAATTTGAAATCTACATAGCTCGTGACGGGAAAAAAAACCCAAGCGATTCTTTCAATACGTCAATAATAGAAATCCAGTAAAAAGTGTCTTGGGGCCTTTGAAAAATGTAAACGGTGATCTAATTTCTGAAAACAAGGAAATGGCTACCTTGCTAAACGAATTTTTTACGTCAGTTTTTACTATAGAAGATGTAACAAATATCCCTACGGTCACGGACATAATACCGTTTAATAATGGTAATATTTTGGATAATATAGTGGTTATGAGGGGGGGGGTAACGCGCTATATTGATAAAATGAAAACGCGTAAATCACCGGGGCTGGATTCCATATATCCCATACAACTAAAAGAATTAAAAGATAGCATTGTTGTTCCGCTAACAAAGATTTTTAATGCGTCTATTTCTGAGGGGTGCGTACCAGATAATTTCAAGTTAGCAAACGTAACACCTATCTTTAAGAAAGGCGATAAAGGTGCGGCGGGAAATTATAGGCCAATCAGTTTAACGTCTGTTGTAGGTAAGCTACTGGAATCAATAATTATGGACCGTATAGTCGAACACTTAGAATTGCATAAACTAGTTAGAAATACGCAGCACGGTTTTAGGCGAAACAAATCTTGCTTAACAATCTTTTAGAATTTTCCCAAAGCGTGGTTGACGTTTACGATAGACACCGGGCGGTTGATGTAGTGTATTTAGATTTTCAAAAAGCGTTTGACACCGTGCCGCTCAAAAGACTCATTGAAAAAAACTAAGCCCCATGGAATCATGGGTGCAGTAATAAATTGGCTAGAAGACTGGTTGCGAGGCAGGAAACAGAGGGTGGTCGTTGATGGAGCGGAGTCGTCTTGGGCTAATGTAGCGAGTGGCATTCCTCAGGGTTCTGTATTGGGCCCCTTGCTTTTTCTTATATATATTAACGATTTAGATGTCGGCCTAGTCAGTACAGTTTCAAAGTTTGCGAATGACACGAAGCTGGGTGGTAGGGCGATTAATGACGAAGATAGAGGTAAAATCCAGGAAGATCTGAATAAAATCGTTGATTGGTCAGTCACATGGCAAATGAGAATTAACGGTGATAAGTGCAAAATTTTGCATATAGGTTCGCGTGATGGTAATTTTGCGTATAGTATGTCAGGGAAAGAGTTAACAAGCTTAGAGCAGGAAAAAGATTTAGGAGTTATAGTCAATGGTGATTTAAAAGTAGCGAAACAAAGTACAGCAGCGGTCAATAAAGCGAACAAAGTGCTAGAATTTATATCTCGGAATTTCGAGAACGAATCGCGCGATATTATTGTTCCTTTTTATAAATCATTAGTTAGACTAAATTTGGAACATGCGATCCAATTTTGGAATCCGCATATGCGAAAAGATATAGGAAAAGTCAAGAGTTCAAAGACGATCATCTATGATGATTCGCTTAGGTCAAAGTCGTACGAGGATAATCTTAGGGAGCTAAAATTGCCTATACTCGAAACTAGGAGGCTAAGGGGTTTACGCATACAATATTAAATAGCTAGAATAGTTTGTCGGTAAAAGTAATTAGTAGCACGTCTATAGACATGTTTAAAAATCGATTTGACGCATAGGTTGATAGACTGGGTATAGTTTAAGGTAGTAAAATTAAGGCTTTGTTGTCCTCTAGGGCACCACAGAGGACATGCACAATACACAATTACGAACACAGTTAGGTAGACCAGCCATGAGTGGATCCTAGGGTCTTTGTTGGTCTGAAACATTGTAACATTATAACATATATGTATATATAATATATATATATATATATATATATATATATATGTGTGTGTGTGTGTATATATATATGAATATGTATATGTATATTTGTGTGTATATATATATATATATATATATATATATATATATATATATATATATATATATATATATATATATTATATATATATATATATATAATATATATTTGTAAAAATGAACAATGAATAATTCCTCTATAATATTTATATAAATCCTTATGTTCATTATAATCTTTATATTGAAATATTAATTTTTACATAAGTACCAAACTCGCATAACGGAAGTTATATGTTGTTCAATTCATACGTCCATATCCTTTCTTGACCTTTATCTTTTGTTAATTTTATTAATTATTTATTCAGCTACCCATTGTCTACCTATTGTCAATCTATTGTGTGACTACCGATATGTGTACAATACTTTATTTATTCGTACATGTCCACTGAGGACGTACATAACTACCTTATATGTAAGTACATTCACATGTACACTTTGTATTGTTTTTATTTAATTTCTCGCAAGATAGTCGTTCATGCTGACGCAAGTGTTCGAATTCCGATGACGACGCCAAAAGTGGGCATCTAAATACGAAATCTCTCTTGCTTGCTTCTTATCCGAAAACATTATTAGGATTGTTATATATTATGTGTATTATGTTATATATATGTGCCCATGTAGATTGTGTTAAATCCTAAAATAATAGTTATCCTAATATAAATATGAAACACTGTAAACTATAGTTATTTGTGGTCAATTGTAATTAACTGCAATGATTTAATATGATGTAATTAATGTACTTTAATGAAACTAATTAACGATAATAAGTGAATGTGACTTAATTGGTAATTATAATTGTTTTTATTAAACCAAAATTACAATGTACACAGTGATCTACTTTGGATGTACTCAATGTACAACCCGACATTACATCGCCATTAGGAATGTATACTCGGTGATATTATTATTATTTTTTATTATTATTTTTTCGTTGGGATAAATTTTTGATTTGCTTCCTATTTTGCCAAATAATTGGTGACTTGTTCTTTTTAAAATTTCTTAATCATTTTTTAAATTTAGCTTAATAATGAATCCTGATTAAATTTTGTAATGTTCATGTTTTGTATACATTATCTCTTCGTCATAAAAAATGAAATTATGTCTTGCCTAAGATTTAATTGTAAATCATAAACCTTTAATTTTTGCTCATATGTATATCTTAGTATAAAGATGCATAGTTCAATTTCCACTTCTAATTAACTCAGCAGATCATGAAAATATCAGATCTGAAAATACGAGGTTTAAGATAAAAATGTGGCTTCATCTTCAAATATCTTCTTTATCTGTTTAAACATTGCCACAGCAAAAAAATTTACTTTATTTTCAAATATTGTGCAAATATAATGCAGCCTATAGAGAATAGAAACGACACAAGTCAACATTTAAAAATAATGATATTAGCAAAATTTCTTCCATGTTTATTCAGAATTAGGCTTAGAGGCTGAGCACTACCTGTAAATTTTAGCAGTAAATTACAGTAAGAAAAGTCTGTCTTTATCCTCTCCTTTGAGCCTCGCGCTCTTCAGAGAACTTAGTCATTAAAATAAAGAAAAATAATTTCTCGACACATTATAAGAAGAATCGGGGAACCTTCAGAGAATTTAGTAACCCTCGGAACCACTATAGAAGAACTCGGAGATTAGTATAGAAGAAACTACTGCGAGTAACAAATCCGTTGCTGCCTCCCAACCAGAACCCCCGTTGACTTCGAACCAACCAAGGCCATAGACGGAAGGAGTTAACATATGTATATATATATATATATATATATATATATATATATATATGCCTATCACAACTAATGGAACACTACAACAACATTATTGATTCACTTGAAAGTAATGAAAACTATGATGTACTATACACAGACTTTGCTAAACCGTTCGACAAGTGTGACCACGGAATCATAATACATAAACTGAAATATATGGGAATAACAGGAAAAGTAGGGAAATGGATGTATAATTTCCTTAGTAAGCGGAGGCAAGTCGTTACAGTACAAGGAGTATATTCATTAGAATCAGAGGTCCTCAGCTCAGTACCACAAGGAACAGTATTACCTCCACTACTCTTCATAATCATGCTAACTGACATAGATGAGGACGTTACCAGAGACAGCACAGTAACATCCTTTGCGGATGACACAAAGATCAGTAGAAAAATAAGAAACCCAGAAGACATAGGATCTCTTCAAACCGATGTAAACAAAATCTACAAGTGGACTGAAGACAACAATATGAAGTTTAACACCGAGAAATTTCAGCTATTATGGTACGGAAAAAGAGAAGACCTAAAGTGCATGGAATATTATACCCCAAATGGACAAGAAATTCAGAGAAATTCCAGAGCAAAAGATTTAGGGGTTGTAATGATAGATGATGCGAAATTTGAAACAAAATAAGATAGCAGTAAACAGAGCAAAGAGAATAACGGGTCAGATATTGAGAACCTTTAAACGAAGGGATAGGAATGTAATGATTCCTCTACTGAAAACCCTGATCTTACCCAAATTAGAATACTGCTCGGTCCTAACTTCCCCATATAAAAAAGAAGATATTAGACAGCAGGAGGGGATCCAAAGAAGCTTCACAGCCAAGATCAATGGGTGCAAAGAACTAAATTACTGGGAAAGGTTACGAGAACTAGACCTATATTCACTGGAAAGGAGAAGAGAGAGATACACCATTATTTACACTTGGAAAATAATGGAGAAACTAGTCCCTAATCTTACTCTGAATCCCATAACTCCCCAAACAACGATGGAAAGTAGAAGCGGTAGACTGTGTCGTATTCCCAAATTGAAGGCGAGATAGGGAACATCCTTAACCCTGAAAGAAAATAGTTTTGTAGTGAGAGGACCAAAACTGTTTAATCAGTTGCCCAAAGACCTAAGAAACACGAAGGGAGTTGCAGTAGAAATCTTCAAAAGAAGACAAGACGCCTGGCTCAGAACAATCCCCGACGAGCCAGGCGTACCTGGTTATGTGAGGTGGAGAGCGCAAGAATCCAACTCACTACTTCACCAAGCCAACTCGAGAGGAGGGGCGACAAGCTTGACCTTCGCGAAATGAGAAATCATCGCGCGGAACCTTTGTAAGGTTGTAAGGTAAGGTAAGGTATATATATATATATATATATATATATTCCACAAATTTTCCCTGCGCTCGCGAAGGTGTCGCAATTACAAACAATTTGAAGGTTCTATCCTTAAATGCTCGTAGCCTACGAAATAAAATAAATTATTTTTTTTCTTTAATTGCTTGTAAAGACTATGATTTAATTGCGATAAATGAATCGTGGCTTAGCACTGAAACACGTGACTTTGTAGGGGAGTATCAAATTAAAGGTTATAGACTTTTTGTTAAAAACAGAATAGGTAGGCGAGGAGGCGGTGTTATGTTGTATATCAAAGATAATATTGCGAACGTTATAGAAGTAAAGCACTCAATTCCAGAACCGATAGATTCGACTATAGCAGAACTTAAATTGAACGATTTCAAACTTCTTGTTGCTGTTATATATAGGCCCCTAATCAAACAGCTGATACGGACGAAGTGTTATATCGTGAACTAAAGAGAATAATCGGTAGTGAGCAGGCTTTAGTTATGGGTGACTTTAATTCCGCCAACGTGAATTACGATACAATGCAGGGAGACGCGGAAGGTAATCGTTTAGTTAATTTTCTCGAGGATAGCTTTCTTATTCAAAAGGTTGGGGAACCTACGAGGTTGGACAGTATTTTAGATTTAGTAATAACTACGGATGATAGGCTAATTACTGATCTTCAAGTAATAGAACCATTAAGCAATAGCGATCACAATATGGTAGAGTTTGTCCTCTCAGTAAGTCACTTGAAACCAACTAACTCGACTAAAATTCCTAACTTCCAGCACGCAGACTTTAGTAAATTTCGAAATAAATTGTCACACGTTAATTGGGAAAACGAAATGGGGAACTCCAACGCAAAACTAATGTGGAATCGTTCGAAACGGTATTTAGGACTATAAATGAAGAATGTGTACCGTACAAAATTAAGCGTGCGAAATTAAACAACAAGCCCTTGTGGTTTTCTTCTAGAGTAGGAGACATTATAAAGAGTAGAGATAGGGCTTACAGGCTACATAAGTGCGATAAAGACAATTTGTGGTTACGAAACAACTACATATCCCTTAGGCGTGAAGCGAAAAGTGTAATACAAAAGTCCAAGAGCGAATTTGAAATCTCCATAGCTCGTCACGGTAAAGAAAACCCCAAGCGATTCTTTCAAAACGTCAATAATAGAAATCCAGTAAAAAGTGTCTTGGGGCCTTTGAAAAATGTAAACGGAGATCTAGTTTCTGAAAACAAGGAATTGGCTACCTTGCTAAACGAATTTTTTACGTCAGTTTTTACTATAGAAGATGTAACGAATATCCCTACGGTCATAGACATAATACCTTTTGATAATGGTAATATTTTGGATAATATCGTGGTTAGTGAAGGGGAGGTAATGCACTATATTGATAAAATGAAAACGCGTAAATCACCGGGGCCGGATTCCATATATCCCATAGAACTAAAAGAATTAAAAGATAGTATTGTTGTGCCGCTAACAAAGATTTTTAATGCGTCTATTTCTGAGGGGTGCGTACCAGATAATTTCAAGTTAGCAAACGTAACACCTATCTTTAAGAAAGGCGAAAAATGTGCGGCGGGAAATTATAGGCCAATCAGTTTAACGTCTGTTGTAGGTAAGCTACTGGAATCAATAATTATGGACCGTATAGTCGAACACTTAGAATTGCATAAACTAGTTAAAAATACGCAGCACGGTTTTAGGCGAAAGAAATCTTGCTTAACTAATCTTTTAGAATTTTCCCAAAGCGTGGTTGACGTTTACGATAGACACCGGGCGGTTGATGTAGTGTATTTAGATTTTAAAAAAGCGTTTGACACCGTGTCGCACAAAAGACTCATTGAAAAAACTAAGGCTCATGGAATCAAGGGTGTAGTAATAAATTGGCTAGAAGAGTGGTTGCGAGGTAGGAAACAGAGGGTGGTTGTTGAGGGAGCGGAGTCGTCTTGGGCTAATGTAGCGAGTGGCGTTCCTCAGGGTTCTGTATTGGGCCTCTTGCTTTTTCTTATATATATTAACGATTTAGATGTCGGCCTAGTCAGTAGAGTTTCAAAGTTTGCGGATGACACGAAGCTGGGTGGTAGGGCGATTAATGACGAAGATAGAGGTAAAATCCAGGAAGATCTAAATAAAATCGTTGATTGGTCAGTCACATGGCAAATGAGATTTAACAGTGATAAGTGCAAAATTTTGCATATAGGTTCGCGTAATGGTAATTTTGGGTATAGTATGTCAGGGAAAGAGTTAACAAGCGTATAGCAGGAAAAAGATTTAGGAGTTATAGTCACTGGTGATTTAAAAGTAGCGAAACAAAGTACAGCAGCAGTCAATAAGGCGAACAAAGTGTTAGGTTTTATATCTCGGAATTTTGAGTACAAATCGCGCGATATTATAGTCCCTCTTTATAAATCATTAGTTAGACCCCATTTGGAGTACGCGATCCAATTTTGGAATCCGCATATACGCGAAGATATAGACAAAATCGAAAGAGTTCAAAGACGAGCAACTAAGATGATTCTGTCGCTTTGGTCAAAGTCGTATGAGGATAGGCTTAAGGAGTTAAAATTGACTACACTTGAGACTAGGAGGCTAAGGGGTGATCTAATCCTGGTTTTCAAAATTGTAAATGGGTTCGATTACGTAGATAGAGATAGCTTTTTCGAAATATCTCAATATAATAGGACTAGAAATAACGGGTGTAAAGTTGACAAGTGGAAGGTTCGAGACAGCAGTTGCCAAAAACTTTTTTACGCACAGAATAGTAAATAGGTGGAATAGTTTGCCGGTAGAAGTAATTAGTAGCACGTCTATAAACATGTTTGAAAATCGATTAGACGCATATGTTGATAGATTGGGTATAGTTTAAGGTAGTAAAACTAAGGCTTTGTGGTGATAGATCCCACAGCTCAACACAAGTGTTGTGGGATATAGGGAGGCAGCATCTTGGGTTAGGGGATACTCTCTGTCCTTACACACCCCATTTAAAGAGATTCCTCTGCCGAGCGGTGCCCCCCACAGTACTCATGATCTTCACTTACCCCACAAACACCTTTAAATGGGAGACCCAGAATGGGTGCACACACATTTCTACATTACTGTACAGTCTTTACAGCCACACCTACACTTTTCCTCCTAAGTATATATATTGTAATGTATATGGTTGTAAATTTTGACTTGGTCCGCAATCGATATGGACCGTGACTTATTTTTCGTTGGCAAGGTACTAGTATTGATGGATACCGTAATGAAATTGACTGGATTCTTTGGATCTGATATATTTGCATGTCGGTTATCAATAGATATAGAGTGTAACATAATTGTGGATAGTAGTCTATTATGACTTGATCCTCAGGATCCAGACACTACCTTTAGTTTCAAATCGATAAATGACTTGACTTGACTTATGTCCCATCTGGAGGTCTCCAGGTTGGGTCCCGTCTGATGCGTCGATACTTTTCCCACTCGCTCCTGTCTCTTGCCAGATCCTCTCGCTCTCGCCAGCTTAACTCGCTGCTCTCTCTCTCCACCGTCTTGAATTATTAGTTTTAAATTAGTTTAAATTAATTTTAAATTAATTAGTTTTAAATCGATAATTAATTAGTTTTAAATTGATAATTATTTAGTTTTGCAAAAATTGGTCGTTGCCAATGTACAGACAGTTGTTACATAAATTTCTTATGTTTTTGTGGCTAGGAACCCACGTAAAATTGTAGGTCCCCTCCGCCACCACGGAGGACATACACGATACACAATTACGAATACAGGTAGACCAGCCATGAGTGGATCTTAGGGTCTTTGTTGGTCTGGAACATTATAACATTATAACATACATATATATATATATATATATATTATATATAAATAAATATATGTGTGTATATGTATATATATGTATATATATATATATATGTATATATACGTATTAATATATGTTGATGGAAGCTTTCAAAGCTCATGGGTCGCGCATGTCCATAAAAATGCACTTTTTGTGGTCCCGCTTAGACTATTTTCCTGAAAATTGCGGGGATTATAGTGAGGAACAGGGTGAACGATTTCACCAAGATATCAAAATAATGGAAGAGAAGTACCAGGAAAACTGGGATATCAATATGCTGGCGGACTATTGCTGGTGTTTGAAGCGAGACGTGCCCGAAGAAAAACACAGACGGAAAGCCAAAAAAACTTCATTCCTTACTCAATAAACTTTTTTCCATATTCATTGTATGAATAAAAGTATTTATTCACACAATGTTTTAATTTTTCACGAGTGTTCTTATAATATTACTCGTATCTACAGTGTTTAAGCTAAAAAAATCAATAAATTTGGGGATAAAATTGGACTTATAATAAATGGCCAATAGAGAAAAAACCTGACCTGATTGAGGAAAACCAATGTCATTTTCGAATTCAGCATGGTCGAATTATATAATATGAGTTGAAAAAACCCTCACAGCAGACAAAAAAATTTCATATGCATACCAGTGTTTTTCGACCATATTCATTCATTTACCTATTGTCCACTTACGCCCTATCAGTCCATGTTTACTCGTGTCTATATTACGCACACAACCTATGGTGTGACAACTGATATGTGTACAATATTTTGTGCATTCGTACATGTCCTCTGATGATATACATAGTTACGTACATGTAAATACGTCCACATGTATTTTTTTTTTACTTTTCGTTTTAAGAATTTCACCTATATGGCCTTTGAGGTCGTCAAAAGCGAGCATCTGAATTCGAAATCTCTCTTGCTTCTGCTACCAATTTATAACGTTAAGATGTTATATTATATTATTATAATATATTGTATTGTATCCCTGCCAGATCACTGGTTCGTTATCTGCTTACGTCACATAGTTATCCACGTTCTCATTACTTGTACTTACTATTTCGACATAATTGTCATTCAAATTCTATATTACTTATGTATTACGTTATCATAAATGTCTGTGTACTTCCAATGAAAAGTACACCGTATTTTTCTCCGCTTTCCTCATCGCTGGCTATTTAGGTTTTCAAACTAGGATAACCAAACAGTTTTCTACTAATATTTGACATAATTTGGTGTAATCATTGTTAACTAAAAATATATAACATTTTTTTAATCCCCTTTAAATTATAGAACAACGGTTAACTCTCCTTCATTATATAAATTGTATCACCTATTTAGATTACTTCAGTATTAGATATGCTCAATTAACAATTTCCTAAAATTGTAATTAACTGTAATAATTTAATATGATGTAATTAATGTACTTAATGTACTCGGTGCATGTCGGCACCCCGACATTATGTCGCCATCTAAAATTGTATACTTTACAAAAATTTGTATTTTTTTGTTAAATTTTTTATCTTTCTAAATTTCGTTGTATGTTTAAATTATGCTTAACGTCCAAGAATTCTTTAGCTCTCCAGTTAAAGTGGGAGCTTAACCTTCAATAGCACTCCCCCAAAATTTAGACTTATTTATTTCTTGTATTGTAAATTAAATCATTCCTGCCTGAGCCATTGTTACAAGAGGTTGCACCTCTCTCCCTTTAAATTCCTGCCTAAACCATTGTCAAAAGGGGTCGAACCTCTACCCCTGTAGATTCCTTCCTGAGGCTTAGACCAAGAGGTCAAGCCTCCTCATTTTAAATTCCTATCTTCGCCACCAGTTGACCTTTTAAAAATTCCTGCCATAGCTTTTGCCCGAGGAGGTCGAGCCTCCTCATTTTAAATTCCTGCTTGAGCTGTTGTTGCAAGAGGTAAAACCTCTCCCCCTGTAAACTTCTGATTATCAGTACCTCGTTCTGTATATACTTTTTGTAATAAAAATTATATGAGTGAAGGAAAACTCCTATTGAGAACTGAAGTGTTTCCATTCACCCCTTCGGGAAAAAACTTGGGAGAAACTGTTTATTGTTACTCGGATGCTCTACGGCTAAGGCCGAGCTTCACCAACAAGGATCACCTTCGTTGGATTGCCCAAAGTGCATTCATCCTAAAAGTCGCCAGCGAGCAGCGGCCCGCGCACGCGCGACACACACATATATATATATATATATATATATATATATATATATATATATATATATATCACATACATATACATACATATATATATGTATACATATATATATACACATATACATACATATGAAAATTATTTCACGAAAGTATCACGTGAAAAATATTTATCATGAATAAAACCACGAAGGAAAGGAAACACAGAATGGTGCTGAAGCGCTTTCGTCTAATGGCATCCTCAGGAACACTGAAGTAAATAAAAAGTTCAAGACTATATAGATGTTACAAAAAAAAATATATATATCTATTAGTGATGTAGCGGATGTCATTTTTTTCACATCCGCGGATGCGGATGCGGATGCGGATGTTTGATTTCAACATCCGCGGATGCGGATGCGGATGCGGATGCGGATGTCTACATTTTCGTTATTTTTTAGAATATATTCGAGATTTGTTGTGTTTAACGTATATAATAAGTTATTATATAGAGAGAGCTGTAGCTATAATGTAATATAATTGATTAATTGTACAATAATTGCTGTACTTTTCTCTGAACATATAAAATAATATCAAGCATCTAACTAATATAGAAATCAATTAGTGAATTCGTCTGCAAATAAATTCGTTATATTTTGTTGAGTTTCAGCCACAATTAGAAACCATAATTGTGTTACCAGGATGCGGGACGTGAACCTAACTCAAATGCACCCCACCGACCTCTTTCCCCAACCTCCACCCTTATAGAAAGAGATCTTTAATTAGCTTGATAACTATTTATATTAAGTTTAAAGTTTTATTAGGCATATTTATAAATGAGTAATTAAAATAAAGTAAACTAAGATGTTCATCGTTTAATGTTCAAACTTAATTATAGGAAGGTTATGCTTAAGGAACATTAATTTTTCTGCCTTTTCTGCTGCCAGTCTGTTTCTCTTTTCATCATATATTAATCCAGCACTGCTAAATAATCTCTCGCTTGGTACGTTTGTTGGAGGACAGGCTAAATGTTTCCTTGCAAGTTTACTCAAGTATGGATAGATATTCTGCGTATTTTTCCACCAACTAATAGGATTGTCACATGCAGCCAGGCGTTTTTCTTGGTGATAGCTCTCGATCATTTTTACTACATCTTTTGACATCGCGTAGGTCTCGTCATTGCTGCTTGACTCAAGAAACTGAGAGACAGATTCTGTGATAGATTTGCTTGTTGAAGGTGTTGGTTCTGTCACTGAAACTTTTATTCTTTTGGTGGGTGGCGAAGCGACAGATTCAAGAGATTGAAGCTCTTCAACTGCTTTGCCAAGTGATGATTTAACTCGTTCTAATGATTTAACTCGTTGGACTGTATCACTTCTGTGGGGAAGTTAAGTGTTCTTATACGCTCTGAAATAACCTTTGGAAAAACAACATAGTCAATAGCAATAGTTTACTTATGATATTAGTATTACCTTCAAATCTCTACAGATCCTCCAGTTATGTTGGTCGTATACGAGAGCATCCATTAAAATTTTCATGTTATCGTAGCTCTCAGTAAGTTGTACGGAATGTGCTACAGGGACTGATGCAACCCTATTCCCAATGTTGAGAAGTACTGCTTTCAAACTTCGTTTAGACGAGTCTATAAATAGCCTCCATTCTGATGCGTTATATGGCAGGCCCAAGGATTCGATTAGCCCCTCAACATTGCAGCAGTACACTAAGGAAGAGGTATTTTCGTGCACTGCAAAAAACTTGCGGAATTCTTCCTCTCGTTTCCTATACCAGGAGAATGTTGTTCCCGGAGCCAGCAAGTTGTCCTCTCGAAGTCGTGAGCCCAAGATCTCGGCAGCTAATTTGGAAAGTTCTAAATCCCTGGTAAGATCATTAAGTTTGGCCTGGTTGAGAGGCCTTGGCTCATTTGAAGCGGTATTTTGAGGTATATACGACTGGGACTGGTCATTGGCATTGGTCATTGATTCATCATCAGAATCATCGAAGTCCAGGGTTTGAGGTGGGTCGGGTATTGGAATTCCAGGACCATGGGGTACAGGTCTCATAGCAGAAGGAATGTCAGGGTATACAACAATGTGTTTATTCTTCTTGTTAACTCCTGAAAATAGAAACACAGAAACATGGATATAAAACTTGCATATGAAATAGAAGAAGCATTCAGACAGTGGCGGCTCGTGAGGGAAGGCTGCGGTCTGTAAGATATGAAATAGGTCGATGGAGTCTGTATATTTTCTTTCTTTTTCATTCATATTGTCCCTTCGGGGACAATATGAATGAAAAAGAAAGAAAATATACAATCATTGTATATGTAAATGTAACTTGTATAACAATATGTATGTGTAAATGTATTTTCTATAACAATATGTATATGTAAATGTATGATTACCATTATGGTGAATATTATGCTATATATGGTGAATATTACATTATGGTGAATATTATGTCAAGTTTCATACGAGGATTTCAAAATATTTAAGAAAAATAAATTTATAAGCCCACCTTGGAGGTTTGTCATGCAGAAATAGCAATCTGTCACGTGATCCTTTCCTTCTCTCCAAATCATGGGAATTCCAAAAGGCAAAGATTTCGCTCTGCCTTTGCTCCATCTTCTCAAATTTTCAATGCACGTCTTGCAGCACATATGAGGGGCGAAATTTTTGTCCTGGTCCCCTAGCTTAATTCCAAAGTATGCTCTATACATTGTCTTCACAAATTTAGTGATTTGGGACTGGTTATTTGGCATGGTAACCGTCCCATATGTAGCAGAATCTATTGGGATCATTTTTACACGCTCTATTCATTATGAAATATTTTATCTATATGCCTGAAAAGTAAAAAAAATATTATACAAGTGAAACAAGTGATGATAGATGTTACTGTTCCAATTCCGCTTTGACAAAATCAGGAAAAATTATATTTTACTTATGAGGCCATAGCCGGATAACCTGAGCTGATTGAGAAAAACGGATTGCAGATTCGAAATCAGCAGGAAACAATCTATAAGAATCACTTACAAAACCCTTGACAGCAAAATTGATGCATACCAGTGTAATATTTATACCGCATAACACCAGACAAGACACAACATATAAATAATGACTTATAGAGAATGAAGTTTTTTATTATTAAAGAATTTACCATACATTGAATACGAAAGATATCCACATACTAAACACGTGAATCAGTACTCAAGGTATGGAAAACGTGAAGGGAATTAAGTTACTTTATGACGTCACAGTTATTTACGTCGTACGTACAGTATGTCATTACTGGGAGAAATTAGAGGAGACGAATTAAAGAGACACAGTAATGAAGGGTTTACAGCCATGGTACAAGAGTGAGTGAAACTATTAATTAAATATATATACTTATATATAAATATTAGGGAATTGGGTACATTTGGGGAAGAATTAAGTAAATGAATAAAGAAGTACAAACAAGGGTTCAAATCATGCCACATTCACTGTACATCCATAATCTAATAAAATTTAGGGATGAGGGTTAGATGCAAGACAACAATAATTAATTATAATAAATTCTATAACAAATGGAAAATGGAGATATGGGTAATATTCTGATGGAAATTTTAAACGATTTAAATCGTCGACTGTCTTGTTTGTACTTTGAGTGAATGAAATTAAGGGACATTCGCTTCTCACAGCGAACTTCTAATGGCACAAACATGGATACAGTTCAACCAAAGAAATGGTAGGTCGCATGGTTGTGACATATATACATATATATATATATATATATATATATATGTAAGAGTTGATGAAACATATCTAGTATGACTCGTTTTGGAAATATATAATTTTTCTCTTAATACTGCTTTTAATGATATATATACGGTTTCTAAGTCAATTAAGATTCATTGGGTAACATTTCTGCAAATAATTTACTATTCTATATATATATATATATATATATATATATATATATATATATATATATATATATATATATATATATATATATATATATAGAATAGTAAATAGCTGGAATAGTTTGCCAGTAGAAGTAATTAGTTGCAAGTCTATAAAAATCGATTAGACGCATATGTTGATAGATTGGGTATAGTTTGTGGGAGTAAAATTAAGGCTTTGTGGTTCGGAACCCACGTAAAATTGCAGGTCCTCTCCGCCACTACGGACGACATGCACAATACACAATTACGACCAGAGTTAGGTAGACCAGCCATGATTGGATCCTAGGGTGTTGGGTGTTGGTCTGAAACATTTTAACAGTATAATATATATATACACACAGGGTGTTTCAGGAGGAAAGGTGAATACTTCGGGAGGTGATAGTATCGGTCATTGTGAGAAAAAAAGTTCATATGAACATGTGTCTAATTTTGAATGGTTACGGAGATAGGGCTGTTTGAATCTGATGCGCGCACAGCTCTTCCTTACCCTTCCCTCCCCTATAACCTTGAATCATGTAAGCTGTAATGTAAGCATGTATCATAAGCCAATCGACAGCTGACTGTTGTGAGTGACATTGTTTGGTGTTTGAAGCAGTGTTAAGAATGCCACACACCTTCACACATGCCGAATATGGAGAAATGGTGTATGTCTACGGTTTTTGCGATTGAAGTGCAACAGCTGCTGTTGCAGATTACCTCGACGGTTTCCGAACCGCAGAATTCAGGATTGAAGAGTGTTTACCAGGGTTTTCAACACATTGCGTGAGATTGGTACACTTCCCAACGATCATGTTTCATCTTAACGTGAAGGTCAACAAGATGTGGATGAAGTGGAAAACATTCTTCACTGAGTTGGTAGAGCGTAGTCCTACTACTAGCTCACGAAGAATTTCTACACGTCTCGGTGTACCACACACAAGAGTATGGCGAACATTACGTGAGGAAGGCTTGCATCCATATCATGTACAGCGTGTACAACACCTTCAACCAGGAGATGTTGCCATGCGACTGGAATTTTGTCATTGGGTAAATGCTAATCGCCGATTGCTTCGATTAATACTGTTCACCGATGAAGCTACTTTCACCCGTGACGGTATCAACAACACTCGTAACTCTCATCGGTGGTTAGACGAAAATCCAAATGCCACTGTGGAAACAAATTTTCAACATCGCTTCTCTGCCAATGTGTGGTGCGGTATCATCGATGATCAGCTGATTGGCCCTGTTACTTTAGAGAATCGTCTTACAGGACAAAGTTACCTAGAATTTCTGCAAAATGAATTGGAGGATGTTCCTTTGGCTACACGCGCTGGTATGTACTTTCAGCATGACGGAGCTCCTCCACATTCTACCCGTCTGGTGATGCAATACCTAAATCAAACTTTCCTTGGTCGATGGATCGGCCGCGGTGGTCCCATTTAATGGCCACCAAGGTCTCCAGACCTCTCCCCGTTAGATTATTGTTTGTGGGGGTGAATGAAAAGTCAAGTTTACAAAAGAAAGGTGGATACACGAGACGAATTGCTCGCGCGCAGTTTGGATGTTGCTGCCCGCATAAAGGAACGTCAAGATCAACTCAGACGAACAACACGCGATCTTCGCACACGAGTTGCAAAGTGCATTGAGGTTGACGGTGGGATTTTCTAAAACGAATTGCAAAATGTAACAAATTTGTCATTTCTGTATCTGATACCATTCAAAATGCCAATGTTTAAACATTAAATGTTAGACACAGTAATTGGTTTCTCTTTCTTGATTACCATTAACAATGCTTTTGCATTTGTAGATTCAAACAGCTTTATCTCCGTAACCATTCCGAATTAGACACATGTTCATATGAACTTTTTTTCTCACAATGACCGATACTATCACCTCACGAAGTATTGACCTTTCCTCCTGAAACGCCCTGTGTATATTATATATATATATATATATATTATATATATATATATATATATATATATGTATATATACATATTCATATGTGTGTGTATATACACATATATATACACATATGTATGTATGTGTATATATATATATATATATACTGTACGTATATATGTTATAATGTTACAACGTTATAAGGTTTCAGACCGACAAAGACCCTAGGATCCAATCATGGCTGGTCTACCTAACTGTGTTTGTAATTGTGTATTGTGCATGTCCTCAATGGTGGCGGAGAGGACCTACAATTTTACGTGTGTTCCGACCACAAGGCCTTAATTTTACTACCTTAAATTATACCCAGTCTATCAACATATGCGTCTAATCGATTTTTAAACATGTTTATAGACGTGCTACTAATTACTTCTACCGGCAAACTATTCCAGCTGTTTACTATTCTATGCGTAAAAAAGTTTTTGGCAACTGCTGTCTCAAACCTTCTAAGGGGTGTCAGGAAATGATTGCCCCCCCCCTGTAGAGCAAAAACTAGAAGAGATAGATAAAAACCGGCGAGACCACTTGAAAGAGCGTTAAAATCTGAATAAAAACCATTATATTCTATTCCTGTGATTTTAATTCTTACCATTTTTTTCCCCACAGAAACCATGGCATCATCTATTTTTAACGATTCAGAGAAAAAGCGAGTTCTTGACCGCATTCGAGCTGTCACATTTCGTGAAGCAAAGGAAGCTGGTGCAACTTTCATAACTCGACACTGGGTGGCTGAGAGATTAAAAAGATCAGAAGACTTTGTCAAAAGGAATTAGAATAAGAATCCTGAAGATTGTGAAACAGAATTTCGAGGAGGAAGACCGGAGAAATTATCTCAAGAATCGAAAGACATTGTGCTTGCTGCATCACGGCGCCGAAAGAAGAGCTGCTCTGAGGTAGCGAAAGAGATACTTATCCGTCGTGGTAAGATAGTCAATCGGCAACTTGTGCATCAATTTCGAGTTCGCCAAGGCTTGAGTGCTTGGCATGAAATAGCTAAGCCGCGGAAGAGTGATCTTAATATTGAAGATCGGCTATCGTTTTGTGATTATCTTGAGGAATGGACGGAAGACGATTTCCTTCACTTGGTTGTCAGCGATGAATTCTTCGTTTATGTCTCCATAAAACCAAATTTTCAGAATGATCGGGTTTGGGCAACAACTCCTGATGAAGTCCCAGACGACCAGAAGTATCGAGAAATAGTAAAAAATCCAGCATGTGTGGGTGTTTTCATTATGTTCTCTATTCGGAAGCTCATCTGGGTTATCAAACCAAGAGGAACCAGTTGGGATGGGCCTTATTTTCGAAATGTAATTTTAGCCCAACATGTAATTCCGTTTTTGAAAGACCCCGAGTGTGTTTTGGATGTTGAACAGGCAACCTTTCTTCACGACAAAGCCCCCTGTATGAAAGCACTTGCGACTCAACAACTGCTTAAGGACAATAACATTGATTTTTTCGGAAATAATGAATGGCCTGGCAATTCTCCCGATCTTAATGTCTGTGAACATGTCGGATCCATGATGAAGGATCGGGTGGAGTCCTTAATGCTGGAACAACACATTCGGAATCGGTATTCAACAGAAATTATGACTGCAAAGATCAACGAAGTCCTTGAAGAAATGAGTCATGGTACCGATCTCTTTGAGACACTTCTGGGATCATACCCCCGTCGATTAATGGTCGTCAGAGCTGCAAATGGGGGCAACACCCGATATTAAAACAAGTGTTTTTATTCAAAATTAAACGTTCTTTCGCGTGGTTTTGTCTGTTTTTTTCTATTCCTTTCAGTTTCTTCTGTACAGGGGGGGGGGGGGCAATCATTTCCTGACACCCTTGCCATTTTCTATAGCTACCAATTATGTATACATTCGAGCGGCCCATTTTGGGACACCGCTCTTAAATAATTGAACTTGAGTTATTTTAAATAATTGAACTTGAGTTATTTTAAATAATTGAACTGCAGCCATGAAAATAAAATGACTTCAAAAAATGACTTCAAAAAATGACTTCATAAGAGCTGCAAATGTTGAAAAACGTATACTCAAAAAAAAAAGATTAGTTTTTATTTTTATTTATTTTTCTTTTATTTTTATTTGGAAACTTTCAAAAAATTGAATTTCTGGGTCATGAAGTTTTACTTGTCAACTTACACCCGTTATTTCTAGTCCTATTATATTGAGATATTCCGAAAAAGCTATCTCTATCTACGTTATCGAACCCATTCATAATTGTAAAAACCTGGATTAGATCACCCTTTAGCCTCCTAGTCTCGAGTGTAGTCAATTTTAACTCCTTAAGCCTATCCTTGTACGACTTCGACCTAAACGACGGAATCATCTTAGTTGCTCGTCTTTGAACTCTTTCGATTTTGTCTATCTTTTCGCATATGCGGTTTCCAAAATTGGATCGCGTACTCCAAATGTGGTCTAACTAATGATTTATTAAGAGGAACAATAATATCGCGCGATTTGTACTCAAAATTCCGAGCTATAAAACCTAACACTGTTCACTTTATTGACCGCTGCTGTACTTTGTTTCGCTACTTTTAAATCACCAGTGACTGTAACTCCTAAATCTTTTTCCTGCTCTACGCTTGCTAACTCCTTCCCTCACATACTATACGCAAAATTACCGTTACGCGAACCTATATGTAAAATTTTGCACTTATCGACGTTAAATCTCATTTGCCATGTGAGTGACCAATCAACGATTTTATTCAGATCTTCCTGGATTTTACCTCTATCTTCGTCATTAATCGCCCTACCACCCAACTTCGTGTCATCCGCAAACTTTGAAACCGTACTGACTAGGCCGACATCTAAATCGTTAATATATGTAAGAAACGCAAGGGGCCCAATACAAAACCCTGAGGAACGCCGCTCGCTACCTTAGCCCAACACGACTCCGTTCCTTCAACAACCACCCTCTGTTTCCTACCTCGCAACCACTATTCCATCCAATTTATTACTACAACTCTGATTCCATGAGCCTTGGTTTTTTCAATAATTTTTTGTGCGGTACGGTGTCAAACGCTTTTTAAAAATCTAAATACACTACATCAACCGCCCGATGACTATCGTAAACTTGAACCACGCTTTGAAAAAAAATTCTAAAAGCTTAGTTAAGCAAGATTTGTTTCGCCTAAAACCGTGCTGCGTATTTCTAACCAAGTTATGCAATGCTAAGTGTTCGACTCTACGATCCGTAATTATTGATTCCAGTAGCTTACCTATAACAGACGTTAAACTGATTGGCCTATAATTTCCCGCCGCACCTTTATCGCCTTTCTTAAAGATAGGTGTTACATTTCCTAACTTGAAATTATCTGGTACGCACCTCTCAGAAATAGACGCATTAAAATTCTTTGTTAGCGGCACAACAATGCTTTTTTTTTTTATTTGCCGAGCAACGCCACTGTGGACTGTAAAGCTATATCCAAAGAATCACTATATGATAGCAATGCACTCTTCCCACTAGCTCAGTTGGTCGCCAAGTCTCGGTAGGTGTAGACGTGTTTCTGTTGTGTTCCTGCCATGTGGGTTACGCCGCGCAGTGAATCACACCAATAAGGCAAGTTAAACTTTTCACCAGTGGCGGACACTATGCTCAGTTTTTCTCTCATTCATTTACTGCGCTGACCTTGATAAGCAATTTGGAACAATGAATTGTTTATTAAAATTGTTAAAAATTAAAAAAAAATTTAAAATTTATAAAAGTTTATTAAAATTGTTAAAATTGTTTGTTTTATATTCTACATAAAACATATGTATAGGTTAAATGCAAAAAACTTCACTTTTTTACGTGAAGATCAAAATATGAGAATAAAAACCCACTCTAATAGACAGAGTTTATTTCCACGACAGTTTCGACGCCCACTGGCGAGGAGGATGCCAGTGGGCGTCGAAACTGTCGTGGAAATAAACTCTGTCTATTAGAGTGGGTTTTTATTCTCATATGTATAGGTTCTTTAACGCTAATTTCCATTTTATCTTCCATTCCACAGGCCAAGACCATGACAACGAGAAGGAGCAGTCCGAAAGTTTGGCTCCTGGGTAAGCAGGAACCGGACATCTTGGGATCTGGCCTGCCAACAAACAGGGCTATTCTCAGGAACTTCATGTTTCACCACCAGAAGGGATCCACAATCGGTGACAGTGATAAGGCCACCATAGACAGAGCGCTGACAATCTGGGACAAGGCACGAATTCCGACCCAGCGGGTGGACTCCGGCGTGCGCAAGCTTCGGAAGCTCTATGAAGAATATTGTGGGTTGAAGAAAAACCGATTGAAACCGAAAGAAGGGTGCCGAATCAAAGAAAGAAAATTGAAGGAGAATCTCACCAAACTATTTGATATCTCACGAAAAGACGCCCTCAGTATTATGACGGACGAAGAAGACAAACAGTTCCTGCGGATGCAACAGCAGGGTCCCTCGAGAGCGAGCATGTCCGGGGTCGACAAGACTTTGAGGAACAAGGAGACTCGCAAGCGCCTCAGGAGTGATCAGGTCAGTGCTCGAAAGGAAAAAAGCATGTTGAGCGCCCAACAGGCGAATATGGCTGTTCCGTCTAGTTCCGCCATTGCTGACATCTGTAGCTCCTTCACATCGACGGAGTCCGAAGATGATTTCCAAGCTCCGTCAACATCCAGTCAAGATCAGCCAAGGAATAAGAAATCGGTCACGCAAGCGCTCGGTCATGGCCTGGAGTCTGTGGCGCTATCCCGGAAACCACTCAGCGAGCGCGGGTCACCACTCGTGAGGCTGTAGCAACTGCTCAACAGGCTGTTTTCTCGCCGGACAGCCCACTGCTTCTCCACTGGGACGGTAAACTGCTTCCAGATATCGCCGGCAATAAAAAGCTTGTGGATCGCGTCGCCATCTTGGTGACTGGTGGTGAAACAGAGCAACTTCTTGCCGTCCCTAAGATCGGCCGCGGCACGGGAGAGGAGCAGTGCAATGCATGTGTCCAAACGCTGGAGGAATGGAACCTCAAACCCATGATCCAGGGACTAGTCTTCGACACGACGGCAACCAATACTGGGCTGAATATGGGCACGTGCACCCTAATTGAGAAGGCTCTGGACAAGGAGCTCATCTGGATCGCGTGCCGTCACCACGTGTTCGAAGTAATGTTGTCGGCCGTATTTTCTGTCGCATTGACACCAACCGGTGGGCCTGAAGTGGGAATCTTCAAACGCTTCCCGAAGACCTGGCCTGATATTAATATAGTTGATTTCCGTTCTGCTGGAGACGAGCTCTTCGTTGGCATGCCGGATGACCTACGAGAGGAGATGATGTCATTTTACTCGGAGGCAGTCAAGAGCCAGCTCCCACGGGATGACTATGGAGAGTTGCTTCAGCTCTGTCATATATTCCTAGGGGGATCCTCCGACGGAGAACCGTCCTTTCATCCGCCAGGCGCTATGCACAACGCGCGGTGGATGGCTAAGGCAATATACTCGCTGAAGATCTTCCTTTTCAGGAGCCAGATTAAGTTGACGGCCCACGAGACAGTTGACGTCACAAAGATTTGCCTCTTCGTTTCTCTTATTTACGCTCGCTACTGGCACGAGGCCCCTCTCCAAGAGATGGCCCCCTCCTCAACGACTTAAACCTAATTGCTCTCCTCCATGAATATCCTGACCGTGCCATCAGGGAGGCGGCTGTTAAGGCCTTCTATCGTTATTTGTTGTATTTCTCTGAGCACCTCGCGCCTCTGCCTCTTCGACGATCGCGTCGACGAGATCACCAAGCAACTATGGTTGACAACTTCTTACGTCCCTCAAACCAAAAACTTTTGAGACGTCTGAACGGGACTGTGTTCGATCATCGTTCTTCATTGGCGTCGTACATCACGAGCAGGTCTTTGAAGATATTCGATATAGTCCAGGCAATCTAGAGCAAAAATAGCTTCAACCTGGGCAAAATTGCTTCAGAAGCTTTCTAAACTGTTTCCAGCTCAGGAACCATTTCAGAATAACATATCCAAAATCCGACAAAATTGGACCCCGGGAACACCCCCAAAAATGAAATTCAAAATGGCGGACTGGCAGTTTCCTACGAAATACAATAAATTTTAATTTCGCTTTGTAGAGAGAGTTATGACGTTTTTCTTGATCAGTAAAATGTTTTAAAACACATTTTCGTTTCTAAATTAACCTATATGACACTAAAAATTGTATTAGGCGGCTAGTATTAAACTATGACGTCACGTAATGTAAATAAAATATACGGTATGGAGTGTATGTGAGAATGGACATTGCTACATCTTTATAAACTTATATTATATAGAACTCTTTAATTCCTACTACCCAATATCAAATCTGCGTATTTGTGCTTGTCATTTTCTTTAAAACTGTTATTATGTACTCCTTTTAAATACTGCAACACAGTTTATTAATTTGTGTTTTCTGTTTCAGACTGACTCGGTGTACGGCTGACTCGGTGTGCGTCCGCCTTCAAGAATGCAGACCCCTGAAGAATTGTGCGTGATTTGTAAGGAGAAATTGGACAGCGGACAGGAAGTGGTTCACATCTCGCAAAAAGGAGCAGATGGTATAAATGCATCCAGCCGCAGCCGTGGAAGCGATGTTGTTGCAACAGCTGGAATAAGTGTTCACGTTGTATGTAGGAAAAGGTTTACGGATAAAAAGACCATTGAAATAAAGAAGCGACAGACCGCAGCCGAGGCAATACCAAGGAAAAGTGCTCGTTTTCATGAATACGCATTTTCCAGTGCTACTCACTGTTTGTTTTGTGATACCTTTGTGGACTTTTTTTCCAAACACAAACCAAAATCAGAGCATGTCAAAATAAGAACTACAGAGTTCTCCGAAACCATAAAAAAGTGCTGTGAAAGCCGCTGCGATGAATGGTCGTTTAATGTAAAAGGCCGTCTGGAGTATTATCTTCGTGATCTTCCTGCTGCAGATTGTGTCTACCATCACACCTGGCAGCGTAAATTTTCGAAGTGGAAAAAACATTCCTCGCGCATACTCCTCCGACGATCATGATTCGAAGAAAGGGAGACCAACTAATGAAGAGCAACACCAAGCATTCCTTCAGACCTGTGCTTACCTGGAAGAGAATGATGATGAACAACTGTTGATTGGAGACCTAATTTCCAAAATGGAGGAATATCTTCAAGGAAGTCAGAGCTCTGTCTACGAACGCAGGCACATGAAGAGAAAGCTTTTAGAACGTTACGGAGACAAGATCATAATATCAGGTGAAAGTGGGAAGGCAGATGTAGTAACACTACGAGAGACAGCTAATGAAATTCTTATAGATTATCACAAAAAGTCGAAAGAATGTGATATAGATATAGAGCTACAGAAGATTTACCTAGTAGAAGCTGCTGCAAAAATAATCAGAAGTGATATCAAGTCTGTCGACTCGCCTAGAAAAGATGTGTATCCATCTCCAAATGACATCACTGCAGAAAGTGCTCTTGATTACATTCCCAACAGTCTGAAATTGCTATTATCAAAAGCATTTGCGGGACAGGATGCTTCAAGAAAAATAGGTGCAATTGGGCAGAGCATTATGCAAGCAACCCTTCCTAGAGGATTACTATGTCCACTACAGATCGGTTTGTCGGTTCAGCTACACCACAACTTTAGGTCAAGGTACCTTATTGACGTTCTCCATCAGCTGGGTTACTGTTCGTCGTATGCAGAAGTAACAAGATTCGAAAGAAACGCGGCGCTGGCAAGTGGGTCTGGCTCTTTTACTCTTGATGAAAACACTGCAGTCCTTCTAGCAGCAGATAACGTCGATCATGATGTCTGCACTTTGGATGGGAAGAATACCTTTCATGGAATGGGTATGATTGCCGCAATAACTCCGAAGATCAAGATCCACCCTTCTATTCACAGGCGTAATGTTGGTGACAATGACATTAAGAAGATTGCAACCGTTGACATTAGGGAATATAGACACGCGAGAAGCATGTTGAGGGACATCTCATTCCGCGAACTTCCAGTACCCACTGCCACCATAAGTCGACTTAGTCTTCTCTGGCAGATATCTTCAGCAGAAAGATCAGGTCCAAGTTGGTCCGGAACAATGCAGGCAATTCACGGTGGATCAAGTGTCTCACATCCAGGTGTGGCGTCGATCACGTTCCTTCCCATCATAGATATGTCGCCAACTGACATGACCTGCATATTTTCGACATTACTATATTTGAGCAAGATAGCACGCGATCAAAAAGTCCCATGCATTATTACCTTTGATCAGCCTTTGTTCTGGAAAGCTTCCCAAATCATCAATGAACAGAGAGACCTGCAGGACATTGTTTTAATGCTGGGATCATTTCACACTCTGATGAATCTTTTGGGAGCAGTCGGTACTCTTATGAATGGTTCAGGATTGTCTGAAGTACTTCAAGAAATATACGGACCAAATGCCGTGCAACACATGATGTCTGGAAAAGCTGTTTCAAGAGCGATACGTGGTCATATGATAGTAGATGCAGCTCTTAGTACCTTACTAGTCGCAGACGTTTTCCCTCGTAATGAAGATGGAACTCCTCATGACCTCCATAAGGAAGCTTGTGACCTGCTCGACGATGTTATGACCGCCAAACAATCAGTTGAGGATGTGGAATCTTCGAATGCATTGTCTCAGATTGCTACCACTTTGGATATACGAAGAAAACTGACCTACAATCTACTTCGCAAACAAGTCAACTCTGGTTGGAATATCAGCGAATGATCAACATTGCACGTTCCTTGATAACAGCAGACAGAACCGGCTCGTGGGATTTGCACTTGCAAGCTATGCTGGAGACCATCCCCATAATTGCAGCAGCCGGACATCACAATTACCTGAAATCGATATACCTGTACCTGCAGAAAATGTTAAGTTTGCCTTCTGAAAATCCAGCCGTTAACAAAATGTTCCAGGAAGGTAAGTTTGTGGTAAGAAGAAGCGACAGATTATGGGCCGGACTCGGCACAGACCTGGTGATAGAACAAGTACTAATGCGTTCCCTGAAAAGCAGAGGCGGACTGACACACGGAAGTGGATTTACAGACATCCAAAGGACAACGTGGCTCTTTTCTATGCCTCTGTGTTCCACTTATAACTTAGCAATGCAGGAATACACCAGAGTTTTGTTGGAAAGTAGTGAACAGCACAAGGAAATGAGGGGAAGTAGACAAATCAGGGACAGTAATGGCATGAAGAAAGTACTTGAATGTCTGGAATCCTTATCCCCATTCCATTCTTCCTCGGGTCTCTGCAACATTGTAACAGGGCTAACTGCTGATCCTGGAGTTAACGTTCATCAATTGCATTCAATCGGTACGAACATTGTTGTAAAAATGATTGGGAAACAAGCCTTTACATATTCTGCCAAAAGATCTGACAAAGTGAAAACACTAGGATCTGCTTCTGCCGTTGTGATCACTGATGCTTCAGATATAGAAGTAGATCCTGCACTACTGTTTCAGAGAATGATGACTGTTGCCACTGGCGGAGACATGAATCTTGAAGATGTCATGTGTTACGAACTGTGTGCATATCCTCCTGCATTGTTCGAATCACGAAGTATCTTGAGGAAACCCGATAAGTCTCAGCTAGCTCATGCAATAATCAAATACACTGACACTTTACGCATGGAAGAAGTTCAAGAAATTCAGTGCACAGACCAGTACGTATTGGATGGTGGATCTCTACTACATCGTGTTTCCTGGCGTCAAGATGAAACATATGACAGCATCGCCAACTCATATGCCGATTTCACTCTGAAAACATATGGAAAAGCAATCATTGTTTTTGATGGCTACAGCAGCTCTCCTACGATCAAGGACATGACCCACAGAAGACGCAGCACCAAGACAAGCAGAAATGTGAATCTCAGTCCAAGCATGAAGTTTGTTGGCCAGAAGGAACACTTCTTGGCTAATGAAAACAACAAGCAAGCATTTATTTCCCTCGTAGGTGAGATGTTGAAGAAGCACGGGTGTACTGTTCACAACGCAGATGGGGATGCTGATGTGGACATCGTTCGTGCAGCAGTTTCCTCATCAGAAAATGCAACTACAACAGTAATAGGGGAAGACACCGACTTGCTGATTCTCCTTCTGTACCATGCCAAGGACAGTGGTTTCAAGTTGTACTATCGCAGCGATATAAGACGGGGACCATCTCCTAATCCTGCGTATGATATTCTCAGCATTCAATCATTGTTAGGCAATGACATTTGCAAGTATCTCCTGTTTGTGCATGCTTTCACGGTCTGTGATAGCACATCCAGAATTTTTTCGATCGGTAAAGCCAAAGCATTCGACACACTGATGAAGGTGGCTGAACTCCGTTCAGTTGCAAATACATTCTGTTCTGATTGTTGCCAACACTCTGACATTGAAGCCGCTGGAAGAAAGGCAATGCTTCTGTTGTATGGCTGCAAAACATTGAATCCACTAACGCACTACGTCATCGAATGTTAGTTGAAAAGGTAGCTTCAGCTAAATCTTTTGTTACACCCGAACGTTTGCCACCTACCGATGCGTCCACAAAGTACCACAGCTTTCGCACATACTTTCAAATACTAATCTGGAAGTCTACAGAAGAGAAGATCGATGCAGAACAGTGGGGTTGGTATGTAAAGAATAATTCCTATTACCCTACAGCCTGCGACAAGCCACCAGCTCCAAATTATCTACTCAACATGATCCGCTGCTCCTGCAAGACGAAATGTGCTACTTCAAGATGTGGATGCAAGCGTAATGGAATGCCCTGTTCAGCCGCTTGTAGCGAGTGCCAAATCAGTGGTTGCGATAACAACCGAAGTACCGGTAATCTATCCGATGATAGTGATGAAGAGGATTAATTTCTGTATGTTTGTGACCAGGTATCACTTCTTCTGTAATGAACATAACTTGAAACTGGGAAAAAAATAATTGTTGTATTATTGATTATAAAAATCTGTAAAAAGCTATATAACATTATATTTGCGTAATAACTGGTTGTGTTGTATATTGTTGAATTATTTAAAACATTACAACTGAAAGAAAAAGCATATATATTTTTTTTTCGTAGGAAACATCCAGTCCGCCATTTTGAATTTCATTTTTGGGGGTGTTCCCGGGGTCCAATTTTGTCGGATTTTGGATATGTTATTCGGCAATGGTTCCTGAGCTGGAAACAGTTTAGAAAGCTTCTGAAGCAATTTTGCCCAGGTCTAACTACAAATTGCCTGGACTAATATACTCTCCATGAAAGGAGAAGATGAAGCCAAGACATTCTTGTCAAACCCTCCCTCCCTCTGGCTGACAGACCCATTTACCAGTTACTTAAGGCTAAATGCAGGCTCCTCAACGTCGACTGTGCCGAACGAGGAGTCGCTCTTATTCAGTCCTACAATACCGCGCTGACGAAAGACGACACCCAGAAACAATACCTACTGCGACTCGTCGCCAGCCACCGAAAAAGATTGCCAGTTCCGACGAAGTTGGCTTTGACGAAGAAAAAGTAAAGGGTGTGACGTTGTTTGTTTGATATACAAGGATTTAGTGCAGTCGTATTAACTGCTATGACATGTGTTCTAGTATATTTTTACATAACATGTGTTCTGTGCTGTTGACTTTAAATTTTGAAATAAACATTGATATTGTATTTTGGTTTCAAATCCTAAAAATATAGGAACTGGTCGCGTCCTCTAAATATTGTATGATCTGTCTAATTTTTGGCATGAGTTCTTGTATTTTGATATGGAACACGGATGGCCTTGTGGAGAAAGATATTTTCAACTTTCATTTTTTGGGGCCACCCTAATGTATATGCATACATTAAGTCGACTGGCTCTTTAAGACTTCTAAGCCAACTTTCACGATCATCTTTAATTAAGTAAATAATCCAATCTGGTAACTCAAGAGTTAATAATAATATATATATATATATATACATATATACACCTAAACAAGCCATTTAAGCCTTCTAACCCAGCTGGCTGATTAAGCAAACTGGCTGATTAAGACCTTCAAGCCAAGTGCAAAGACTAAGAGTTTTATTATGCGTCTGGCGGTCCAGCCGAAATGATGCTCTCTCTCTCTCCTCTCTTACGTTAAGGTTTACCTTCTTAGGTTAGGGATACCCCTTTAGGGGAAACCTTCCTCACTTCTCCCCCAAAGTTAGGGTTTACCTTCTTAGGTTAGGGTCATCCCCTTTGGGGGAGGTCATCCTCCCTCTCCCCCAAAGGTCCCCACTTCATGCAAATTGGGGGGTTTCCCCCACCACTTTGTTGCATAACCCCTCCTCCATTATCCCCACCCCCTTGTTGCATAACCCCCACCCCCCATTCAACATTACCCCACCCCCTTTCAACATTACCCCACCCCTTTGCAACATTGATCAACATTGCAATTGCAATTTGCTTTGCACTCTTCCTTGCTACTAGAACAGTTTTTTTCCCCCAAATTGAAGACTTTGACAGACAAAATGGAACTGCTGCTGTTTTCCAACAAGACGGCGCCCCCCCCCCCTCAGTTTAGTCTTTAGGTTCGCCATGTGCTAAATGCTAGGTTTCCTAATCGATGGATTGGAAAAGGTGGACCAACAACCTGGCCTCCACGATGTCCTGGTCTGGCACCATTGTATTTTTTCATGTGGGAGTATGTGAAAAATATTGTCTATGCCGAGAAAATTTGTGACTTGAGACATCTACGAGAGAGAATCTCTGCAGCTGTAACAACAATCATACCGGACATGCTTCGCCGTACGTGGACGGAAAACGACTACCGCTTGGATGTTTGTAGGGGTACAAATGGTGCTCACATCGAGACTTAGTGAGGTATAACATTAAAATTTTTATTTTTTCACATTTACAAACAAAAGAAACTGTTTTTGTATTTGTATTTAAAAAATTATTAAAGTTTGAAACCCCAGAGTTCTTTTCGATGAACCTGTATATACCTCATTAACCTCATTGCTGTTTTGTGCGTTGGTCTCTCTTCACACGAAGGTCAAGCTGGTGGCCCCGCCTCTTGGTCTGGCTTGGTGGAGGAGCGAATTGCTTTCTTGCGCTCTCCACCGTACATAGCCAAGTACACCCGGCTCATCTGGTATCGTCCTGAGCTAGGAATCTAGTCTTCTCTTGAACACTTCAACTTTGACCCATATAACATTTCTGAGGTCTTTTGGAAGCTGGTTAAGAAGTCTTGGTCCCCTGACAAACAACCTATTTTCCTTCAGTGTTGAAGAGGTCCCTTGTCGGGCCTTTAATTTGGGAGCTTTCCTATTTTCCAGTGTTATTTGAATAGTAATTGAGTTTATTTTGAGGTTTGGTACCAGTTTTTTTTATCATTTTCCATATGTAGATTATTGTGTACCTCTTTCTTCTTTCCACGGAGTACAGATTTAGTTTACGTAGTTTTTCGAGGAATTTAGATCTTTGCAGCCATCATTATTTGCTGTGAAATGTCTCTGAGTTTCTTTTAGTTTATTAGTTTCTTTCTTTTTGTATGGGGACGTCCAAACTGAGCAGTATTCAAGTTTTAGTATAATCAGTGTTTTTAGAAGGGGAATCATTACTGTCCTGTCCCTTCTTTTGAACGTTCTTAGTATCTGTCCCGCGACTCTTTTTGCTTTATTTATAGCTATCTGATTTTGTGTTTCGAATCTCGCATCATCGGTCATTATTACCCCCAGATCGATCGCTTTCGTGCTCCTCTGAATTTCCTGTCTATGTGGGGCATAATACGCAGTCTGTTTAAGTTCCTCTTTTCTACCATATCTGAAGGGCTGAAATTTCTTGGTGTTAAATGTCATGTTGTTCGTGTCCCTCTCCAAGGCCTCCACTTCATTCGCATTGCTGATTTTTCTGCTGATCTTTGTATCGTCTGCAAAGGATGTTACTATACTGTTGCTGTTTACTCCGCTGTCTATGTCTGTTAGCATGATAATGAACAGGAGTGGAGCCAGTACTGTACCTTGTTGTACTGAGCTGCGTACTTCCGATTCTGAAGATATACCTTGAATTCTGATGACCTGTAGACGTTCTCTGAGAAAGTTGTAGATCCATTTTCCCATTTTGCCTGTTATTCCCATGTTTCATTTTATGTGCTATTATACCGTGATCACATTTGTCGAAAGCTTTAGCAAAATCCGTGTATATGACATCGTAGTTGTCATTGCCTTCCAGTGCATCTAGTATATTGTTGTAGTGTTCTATTAGTTGTGATAGGCATAATCTACCTGATTGAAATCCGTGCTGATTTTCGTTGAATTTTTCCAGTGTCTCCAAGAAATCATAAGTTTTCTCTCTAATTATTCTTTAACTTTGGTGAGGTGGGACGTCAATGACACTGGTCTATAGTTCTTTGCTTGAGATCTGTCCCCTCGTTTATAGTATATAGGGACAATGTTTGCTCTTTTCAAGATGCTCGGTATTTCTCCAGTGTCTAGGGCTATTCTCCTTATCCAGTATAAAGGTGTAGCTATTTCATTTTTACAGTTTTTAATCAATAATGCGTTTCAATTGTCTGGACCTGCAGCTGAATGTGGTTTCATTTGTCCTATAGTTCTCGCTACATCTTCTGGGGTAAAATCAAAGTCTGTTATACACTCTCCTTGCAATTTCTCTTCAAAGGATGCATCTATGTCAGGTATCGCTTTGTCACTTTTTGGGGTAGTGAAAACTGATTCATACTGGGCTCTCAAAGTTTCAGATATTTCTTTTGGATCGTCGGTTAGTTTATTATTTCTCTTCCATAATGGCCCAATAGCGGCGCGCGTTTTTGTTTTCCTTTTCGCATAGCTATAGAAGTATTTCGGATTTTCCTTTATTGCTTCTTCCCCCTTTTCCTCTTCCTTCTCTGTATGGTCCTTAATCAGGGCTTGTACTGTATTTCCCTATCGATACACTCCAGTTTTTCTTGTATTACTTTCCTGGCATTAACTCCGCAGTAGGCTAACTTCGCCTCCACTCTCTTTCTTTTGCGGAATATTCTTCTCTTTTGCCTCTCTAGCCAGCTCCTCTTCCCTTTTGGCTGTGATTTCGGATCATATTTTTCTAAAATTCTCAGCGTTTTTTCTTCCAAGGTTGTTAGCATTTCTTCAGTTATTTTATTCTCTAAAACTGTTCTCCACTCTATCTGGGCCATGTGCGATCTGATTGCTTCCCAATTTATAGTCTTGGAGTTTAAGTTAAAGGCCCCAAATTTGCTTCTTTCCTCAATATGTGTATTGTCTTTTAATGCTGTCGTCATATTTGTTGATATCTCGATTAAGTTGTGGCCTGAGATAATGGTTGGGGTTATTTTTATATCAGCAATCAAGTTCGTGTTATTCGTAAATACCAGATCCAGGCAGTTATTTTTTCTGGTATTTTCTGTTATCTCCTGTGTCAGCATAAACTCATTTGTGAGAGCCATCAACATTTTTACTTGCTCCTGGTCTTCTCTTGTGCTCCCCTTGTTCTAGTGTATATATATATTCCTATCCACCTTTTTGTATTTTATAAATGCGAAGTTAAAGTCTCCACAGATCATTATATTGGGGGATGGAGGGTTTATGGCCTTTATTAGCTTTCTAATATCATCAATGGCCTCCGAGAATATTTCGATTGGGGTGTTTGGAGGTTTATAGATGACTATCAGTATCACGTTTAGTTTTTCTATTTTCACTGGTAGGAGTTCCACAAAGCTGTTTGATTTACTTATTATCGTCTCTGTCATATAACCTTCATGTACATATATAGCACACCCACCTTTACGTCTCGTTGTTCTATCCGCTCTTGGGAAGTTGAAGCCCTCTATATTTATCTCTTTCTTATCAATACAATGTTCGCAGTTTTCACAATTTCCTTGGCAATTCTTAAGATGAGTTTCTGTGAGGCATGCGATGTCCGCACTTGTTTCGTTCATAAATCCTTTCAGTAATTAGTTTGGTCTGATTCCTTGAATATTAGCCAGGACAATATTTATGTTCTTTGTTTTTCGTTGCCCCTTGTGCATTTCAAGTTCTTTTTCCTTCGGTGTCGCTTGTTTTGTTGCCCTTTGGTCTTCCGAGAGAGATCCGTTTCCACCTACCTGTTCTGGTAGCTTCTTGCCCGGAAGTGGTTTGGCTCGGGGGTTTCCAGCTGTCAGCTGCATGCGTTGGATGACATTTAGCAGCAGTATCGTGTATGCGATGTTGAAAACACTTTTTGGTTCGCTTATTGTGTTCTTATTGTTATTGTTATTCCTATTATCATTTAAACTTTGTCCTTTGTCCTTTGGGTTCGTCGGGAGATGTTGATAGTAGCATTTTTTCCCTAATTTGCAGGTTCTATATTTTGCGTAAGTCTTGAAGATGTCCGAGTGGTAGAATTTGCATCTGTCTCCAAATTTACAATGACCATTATTATAGAAGAAATTGCATATTGCGGGATGTTCATATATACGTTGTCCTCTTTTAAATCTGCATTTACCTTTTATATAATATCTGCATATAGTTCCTTCCCCATATTTACTCGGGGCCTTTGTTTTTTGCTCCTTATTTGTGGACACTTTCACTCCGTTTTCTTGATTGCCCTCTTGTCTTTTCCTATTTGTGCAATATGTGTTAATATCCTTCGTTGCCCTTATATTATTTGTTGTCTTTATACTCTCTTTCGCCTGCATGGTTTGAACAGTTGGAAATATTCACAAACATCTACAAAACATTTACGGAGATGCTGTTGTTGATCGAAGCACAGCTGGACGTTGGTCTAAACGTGTGAGATCATTGGAGAAAGGGAGAGCCAGCCTCGATGATGAGCCACAGCGGTCGCGCGGCATCGGCTGTGACATCTCACACTGTGCAACGTGCTAACAGCATCATTCGATCAAATCGGCGCGTCACATACAAGGAGCTATCACTCGAGCTAGGAATTAGTGAAGGAAGTATAAATACGATAATTCAGCAACTGGGATACTCAAAAGTGTGTCACGGTTTGTTCCTCGCTAACTGACTGAAGATCACAAAGCCCAAAGAAAAGAAATTGCTTCTGAGTCGTTGGTTCGATACGATACAGAAGGGGATGACTTCCTTTCACGTATTTTGACTGGAGATGAGACTTGGATACACCACTTTCAACCTGAAACAAAACGCCAATCCATGGAGTGGCATCACCCAGACTTCCCAAGCCAGAAAAAGTTCAAAATGGCTTCCTTTACAGGAAAGGTTATGTCCACCATCTTCTGGGACATAAAAGGGGTGATTCTGGTGGACATTATGAAGAAAGGACAAACAATCAACTCAGTGCATATATTGCTACCATACAGAGACTCCAGAGAGGTATAAAGCGCGTTCGACCTGGCTAGAAAACTAGAAGACGCCCTTCTTTTTTACGATAACGCAAGACCACACAACAGTTTGCAAACAAGAGAGGCCATCACAAAAATGCGCTTGACTGTGTTACCCCACCCTCCATACAGCCCGGATCTGGCACCTTCAGACTCCCATTTGTTTGGGAAAATGAAGGATGTTATTCGTGGAAGAAAGTTTCAGAGTGACGATGAGGTTGTTGAGGAGGTTAAGAGGTGGCTCCAGCGGAACCCAGCGGATATTTACCAGCAAGGAATAAAGGCCCTTGTTTCGAGGTGGAGGAAAGTCGTAGAAAAAGATGGAGACTATCTGGAAAAATAAAAACTTGTAAAGAAGGTATGTAACTACTTGTGTACAAAATTTATGGAACTTACAAGGAAACTTGGAAAGAAAAAAAAAAGGTGGGGCAAAATATATTGCGTGGCCCTCGTACATTAATTCTCTTAAACACTACATGATAACTCGTAACTTTAGAATTTCTTCCTTCTCTTTAATGCAACTTAATTAACCCTGAAAATAAAAACCCACTCTAATAGACAGAGTTTATTTCCACGACAGTTTCGACGCCCACTGGCATCCTCCTCGGGTGGATACAGAAACATGAATGAACCAAAACAAGAGGGAAAAACAGTCCAGGGACCGACCGTTAAGAAATTCGCACCTAGGTTAACGGTCGGTCCCTGGACTGTTTTTCCCTCTTGTTTTGGTTCATTCGTGTTTCTGTATCCACCCGAGGAGGATGCCAGTGGGCGTCGAAACTGTCGTGGAAATAAACTCTGTCTATTAGAGTGGGTTTTTATTTTCATATTTTGACCTTCACGTAGAAAAAAGTGAAGTTTTTTGCATTAATTAACCCTTATTTCCTAGTCTTGGAAAATTACATTGGAAAAGTATATTTTACCCAGGTCATGAAATAAGGGATAATATATTACCCTTTTCTCCAATTTTCATCATTCGTTTTTAAAGTCAAGACGTTCGGAAGCCAATGTTGCTGCATTTAGATGCAGTGCAGCGACTCTTCCTTCCGTTTAGGGATGTACGTCCATCTTTCCGTCAGGGTATTGACCAAAATACGTGATTCGGGAGAGATTTTCTTCTGCCGGATAGCCATATACGTATTTGAGCGGGACGAAAGCGAAAAGAATAAGATTTCTGCGGAACGCAGAAATCTTAATTATAATGCCATATATCGACGTAAGGTCACAAATCTGCAGACCGTGGTGAAAGAATTTATGCCCATGTAACGTCTTCAAAGGTAACCTTAATGAATTTCAATTTCCAAAATCAAAATCAAAATAAAGAAAGAACTTTCATGAAAGCACAAATGATTGGTTTCTGGCACACGCATTGCTAATAGACATGTTGAAATGTACATATAAGTAGAATTCAGTAATTCATATAGTAACTGTACAGAGAGTTGTGTATATTTGCAAAAAAGAAGTACAGTAATTTAGTGTCTAATATGAGTGTTTTTCTCTCATTTTATATATATATATATATATTATATTATATATATATTATTTGGCTTTATACCTTGGTTACCTTGGTTTTGCTTCCTCCCAAATTGTTCATCCTGACGAAGGTCAAGCTTTTCACTTAAACCTACAGTTTAACGTGGAATCCGAACCACGCCCCACCAGCAGTCCAGCGTCTTAACAACCACGTTACCCAGGGGTACTCATTTATCTATCAACCAATTTTTTTTTTATTGTGTGGAAGGATGAACAGCTTGGTTTTGCTGCGCGCTGCCTGCCGTCACCGGGTCTCGATCCCTAGGTCGATGGATTCGTAGTCAGCGACGCTAACCACTACACCACCGAGGCGGTATATGTATATATGTATATATATATATAATATATATATATATATATATGTTAATCCCTGTTAACCCCTCCGTCTATGGCATTCGGCGGTTCGAAGTTGACGGGGGTTCTGGTTAGGTGGCAGCAACGGATTTGTTACTCTGGAGTAGCTGGTACCGTATAAGGAATCGCAGTAGTTTATCTTATACTATTCTCCGATTTCTTCTTGTAGGGGATCGGAGGATTCTGTGAAGCTTACTAAACTCTCTAAGAGTTCCCCGATTCTTCTTGTAGCGTATCGGGAAATTATCTTTCTCTATTTTAAGACTAAGTTTTCTGAAGAGAGCAAGGCTCGAAGCAGAAGACAAAGATATTCTCTTACTGTAGTTTACTGCTAAAATGTTACAGGTAATGCTCAGCCTCTAAGTCAGATCAGACAAATGACAATGCACACTGGAGAAATACTACATGTTTATATACCTAAATTTTTAATGACATTAGTATTTAATGTTGACCTTTGTTTTTTATTCTCAATAGGTTGAATTATTTTGCAAAATATTTAAAGATAAGTTAAATATTTTAGCTGTAGCAATGTCTAGACAAATGAGCAATATATTTGAAGATGAAGCCATATTTTTATTTTAAACCGCATATTGACAGATCTGATGTTATCACGATCTGCCGAGTTAACTAAAAATGGAAATTGAAATATCCATTCTATTATGGATTAAAATTAAACATGCATATGAGCCAAAATTAAATGCTTAAAATTTAAAATTAAATGTTAAGCAAGACATTACTTCATCTCTTACAACGAAGAGAGAATGTATAAAGAAAATGAACATTGCAGAATTTAACAAGATTACATAATTAAGCTAAATCTAAAAAAATTATTAAGTAATTTAAAAAGAAACAATTCATCAATTATTCAGCAAAAATAAAATAGAAAAAATTTACCCGAAATTGCGTCAGCGTTATGCGAGTTTGGACTCTGTAGGCAAAAATGAATATAAGAATTATTCATTGTTCATTTTCACACACACACACACACACACACACACACACACACACATATATATATATATATATATATATATATATATATACTTGATTGAAGGGTTTGTGCTTGGGGAACCGCAACTTAATAAGGAATAAGAGGACGAGAAGATGGTACATGTTTATTAGTCAGACGTTTCGGAAATTCAATTTCCATCATCAGTGCTAAGAAATAAAAAATAAAAAGTGAACAAATATGGTAAAAGATTTTATACAATATATTTGTACAGTTTTATGATAATAATTTAAAGTTAAAAAAAATTACATGAAATGTAGAGAGGAAAGATATATAAATGTTATCGGGTGAAACGTGAAACGAATATTGAAAACAAAACTTACCGGGTTATTGTAGGGGGGGGGGGGAATCTAATTATATAAAGGTTGGGAGTGGTTGACTGTTGAAGTAGCCATGTTAGAAGTCAAAGAGTGGTGGCGGATTTCCTTTTCAATGATGGTTCAGAAGAATTATTTAGCTATGTTTAAGTTGAAGGCAGAACTGTAATCGTTGAGAGTTGGTTTTGGTATGCTGGTTTTGGTATGCTGAATTGATAATTTTGAAATTGGTGGGGAGCAGCGGGTGATTGTGGAGGTGGCAATGATCTCTTATTGCTGATTTCGATGGTTTATTTAAAGGTTGTGATGTTCTGGTAGAAATGACGCGATGTTCGTCCACTCTTGTTTGATATTGGCGAGTGGTGCTGCCAATATAACTCGCTTTGCAGCGAGTATAGTTGAAACAGTAGACAGTGGACGAAACAAGGAGATGGGTTTTGTTTTCTTTATGGTTGAGATACGATTTAATGCTATTATATTGGTGAAACAAATTGAAGGTTAATTTGAGTGTAAAGGCTTCTAACATGGCTACTTCAACAGTCAACCATTCCCAACCTTTATACAATTAGATTAACCCCCCCCTCGTACAATAACCCGGTAAGTTTTGTTTTCAGTATTCGTTTCACCCGATAACATTTATATATCTTACCTCTCTACATTTAATGTAATTTTTTTTTTACTTCAAATTATTATCATAAAACTGTACAAATATCTTGTATAAAATCTTTTACCATATTTGTTCACCTTTTAGTTTTTATTTCTTAGCACTGATGATGGAAATTGAATTTCAGAAACGTCTGACTAATAAACATGTACCACCTTCTCGTCCTCTTATTCCTTAATATATATATATATATATATATATATAGAAACAGTTTGTAAGTAAATACTGATTTCGAGCTGTTGATAATTTTCATGTCCTCTCATCTTCACAGCTGTCATTGGGATAAAATTACATTGTAAATATATACATTCAAAATTCCATATTTTCTTACACTATCACCATGAAACCAAAACTCGAGAACAATGCAACTTGCGAGTTTCCTTAAAACTAGAGATTAAAACTTATACAAAAGTCATACCAGGTATAAAACAATCGCTGTTAAACGTTAACGAGATATAAAGTATTAACGTACTAAAAATCTAATTAGAAATACACTGATCGTAAGAATTAGTTTAAGGCTTCACTTTCATATTTGAACTATAAAATGGGGTACAGATATGAATACAGCATTGAAGGAAGATGATTGATTGTCGTTGATACGGGTGCTACTTGAGAATATTTAAATTGTTGAAAGGGGCGTTGTCACGAAGGTTTGATTTATGTTTGAAATTTAGGATTGTTTCTAAGGGTGGTAAATCTTCACTATTTACTTTTCATAGCATTTTAAAACTATTGTATTTAATAGGATGATTCATTCCATGTGAAAGATTACGTATGTTTGAAAACACACGCTAATGGAGAGGCTTACGGGATTGGCAACTAAACTTACACTATGGATGAATGGACGCAGGGGGTTTAGCACCCTATCTTTTAAGCCTCTCCATTAGCGTTTGTTTTCAAATATCTGTAATCCGTTGTTGGTGATATGTTACTGGAATCAGTGCCAAAATAACTTTCACTTCAGAATACCGAAGATATATGAATCAATCAGACATCGGTGCTTGAAATACCATGAATACCAATTACTGCATACAGCGTCTTTGAAAGGCACTGTGAGCAGACTTTCTCCGATTAGTTTTCTAATTTCAAGAAATGGTAAAAGACCTCCGAAAAGAGAATATTATATATATATATATATATATATATATATATATATATATATATATATATATATATATATTCTGCCCCGCAAGGGGTTCTAAGCTCGTGCTCTTGAGTGCTCTTTGTGCTCGTTTGTACGTGCTTGTTCCTGGAGGTTTCACGTGCGCCCTCCCGGCCCTAGCACCAAGGATGATGGGGCTCGACCCTGCAGTCCTTGTCATCCTTGGTCTTTTTCCACTTCGACTGTCCCCTCCACCCTTTCTTTTTCCTCTGTCTTTCCTCTCCCTTTTTCTTTGTTTTTCCGCTGAGATATGCCCTTTTAAATAGAGGCGAATCGGTTCTTCCTGAACTTAAAAAAAAAAAAAAAAATATATATATATTCTGAAATAACTGACAGGAAAAATAAAACACCCAATCAGAGTGCTTTTGAGTATATTTAAACTCCTCTTCAGTGAAAGTGAAAAACAACAGACAAGTCCGCCCAGATTATATCTTACCAGAAACTCTCACCAAGGATCTATTCCCTCGGATCATTGAAGAGTGGTGAGAAACTGTTTTTATACTGATTAAAAATAAGGTTGGAAATACAATCATTAATTTTATATGTACGGTACCGGAAGTAACATCAAAATTATTAATATGCTTAATACACGTGCTTCAGTTATACTTGTTTCAATATTGTTACTATTTCAAAACAAGATACTGGATTATTCCAATCAATTGTATGAGTATTGTTACGTATATGAACAAATATGGCACTAGATTCATAAGCTGTGCAAATACAATATTTATGCTGTTTGATTCTAGTGGCCAAAGTTTTCCTTGTTTGACCAATATATATACTAAATTAGTCTCTACATTTAACGGAATAAGTATTTCCAATGATATTCACAGGGGTATGAGGAATTAATAAACTCTACCGAATTATTGTAAGTAAACACAACATTAATTTCAATGCCTCTAAGCACGTTAATGAAGTGAATGAAATTTTTAAGATATGTCAAACACAATATGTTTTAAAATTCTTTCTTCTCTTTGCAAGTGTTTAAAATGATTTCTTAGTTTTATTTAGACGGTTCTCCAGGAAACAATTAAGATAACAATTTTTTTTAGCAGGAAACAGGGGACACGGGCGAATGCTCGCAAAAACGCACCTCCCACAGAGGAAGAAGAGAGCTAAAATGAAGGTCCAAAGTTTTCGAGATGCCTGAACACTCTGTGTTTGAAAGACTAAAGCTCATAGACAGGGGGGGGAAAGATGGATTGAAGAAGATTGTTCGAGAGCTGACCGCTTGAGTAGATGAAAGGTTGAAAATACCGATTAACCATTCCGTTAGAGAGTTGGATAGAAAAGGAATAAGAATGTGTCGAAAGTCGGGTACTGCATGCACTCCTTAAAGGAGGAGACATGCCGTTAGAGAGTTCGGAAGAGCAATGTCCGTTATAATAGCGACAGTAAAGAGAGAGTGAGGTAACATTGTGGCGAGAAGAGAGAGATTGAAGACAGTGAGTAAGAGGTGGGAAATTGAAGAGATGAAAAGCCTTTGATTACCCCCAGTTAAGTAAAGCGTATTCCAAACAGGAGCGGACAAGACTCCTGTACAGAGAAAGCAACTGAGTGGGGATGAAGAAACTGTGGAGATGGTACAACACAATTAACCTCTTAGAAGCTGTTTTGGAAAGAGAGTACATGTGATCTTTCCGGGAAAGATCACAAGGAAACGAAACGACAAGAATGTTAAGAGAAGAGGAAGGATTGAGTTGTGTACAGTATTGTTGAAGGTAAGGGGATAGTCGGGTGGAAAATTGTGACGAGTAGACGGATGAAAGAACTGAGTTTTTGAGGCAGTGAAAACCACAAGGTTTTCTCGGCCCCAATCAGAGATAGTAGAAACATCAGAGGTCGGGTAGACCAGAGTCGTTCTACGAAAATCATGGAGTGATGTTAAGAGGGACGCTTTGTGAAGTGGATGAAGTGAAGGGTGGAATCATCGTCATAGGAGTGAATAGGACAGGAAGTGCGACTTAATAGATTATTGATAAATAAAAGGAAAAGAGTGGGTGACAGGACAGAGCCCTCAGGAACACCACAAGTAATAGCTTTGGGAGAAGAACAGTGGCTATCTACAACCACAGCTATAGATCAGCCAGAAAGGAAATTAGAGATGAAGGCACAGATAGAAGGATAGAAACCGAAGGAGGGCAGTTTGGAAATTAAAGATTTGTGCCAGACTATGTCAAAAGCTTTGTGTCTAGTGCAATAGCAAACGTTCACTGAAATCCCGAAAGGAGTATGACTAAGAGTCAGAGAGATATGGAAGAAGATCGCCAGTAGAACGTCCCTTCCGGAACCCATACTGACGATCTGAAAGAAGAGTGTGAGAAGAGAGGTGTTTAAGAATCTTCCGATTGAGGATAGCTTCAAAAACTTTAGAAAGGCAAGAAATCAAAGTAATTGGACGCTACTTGAAGGGTTGAGAGCAGTCATCCTTCTTTAGGACAGGGTGAATGGAAGCAACTTCCAACAGAAAGGAAAAGTGCCAGATGAAAGACAAAGACGAGAGAATTTGCCTAGGCAGGGTGTCAGCACAGATGCACAGTTCTTGAGAAGAACATGAACACCATCAGAACCGTATTTTTTTGCATTCGTCCTAGGAATATAATATAGCATTAGCCCTGTTCAAAAATCAACGTTTTCTTATTTTCATAGGTTTCTGTACGTTTTCCCATGCTTTTTGACCTGAAAAGGCCGGAAATCACAACCATTTTGACCTAGGTTGTTGGGAAGCATTGCCGCATGGAGCTTTAAGTTTTCTGCCTTGAAATCGGCCAAAAGCACCAGTTCCGGGGTCCCTTGAATCATGTTTTGCACTATAACTTTTTATCTAAACAAGATAGAGCAACAAAATAGGCACCAAATTAAAGTGTTTTTAATCCTCTTTCTAACTTATACAATTATGATAGTCTTGGAACAAGAAATGGCACATTGGTACATACAAAGATTTCAGAAATATCACAAAATTCGTTTTCTCACACTCAAGGCAGACAAGGCGCCTTATTCATGACACAAATTTGAGATTAACATTTTGTCACAAGTCTAATCGATCAAGAAGTGAAAGCATTACATGATGATTAATTTCATAATGACATTTACACAGTCAGTTGTTGAGAGTTTGTTTCTTGAAGCTGTCAAAGCGGCGTCGGTTGAACTCCACAGCTTGAAGGAGACAGTCCCTTTGCTTGGTATCTGTTGTTATGACATTTGCAAAGTCGATCATCATCTTGACACCACGTTCAGCAATGTCATTCACCGCTTTCAGATTCTTAACATAGTCCAACGCTTTTCTGTAGTCCTCATTCTGTGGCCAAGACGTCACAGGTTCCAGAAGCCACTCGGATCCAATGTTCAGTGTGTCCAGCAGGAAATGTGATTCTGGGCCAATGAGATCAACCAGGGTGGTCTTAGCTATGACTCTCTGGAATAGAGGCTTTCCTGTTCTGAAGCTGTCTGGCTTCTCAGTGGCATGTAACTGGGCAGCAATGTCGTGCTTCAATGTGTCACTCAATCTACTGCTGAACAGGGCAAATGGCACGACTTCCTGCGTCAGGTACCATTTGTGGTTTTCCACCTTATTAAGTACTGCATCAGCAAGCTCTGGGTCAGTTTTCTTGTACTTCAACATGTCCTGGATTAGACTAGATCATTCACGGGAGCATCTGCAGCAGACATTGACATCATCCATACAGGAGTGTAGAACAGCGCAAGGAAGGTGTTGAGTCTTTCCAGCTTTGATACAGTGTCTTCGTCGTACTCAAGTTGATCTGCAAACATCAGCATTTTCATGGAGTACAGGTTTCTGGTCATCCATCTGGCCTGATGAATGGCGCCTGGTCGACTCCAGTGAATACCTCGAGGAGGCGTTCCTCCAAGAACAATGACTGTCAGTTCAGCCATTTCCCTGTAGTCGGCTCTTGGAAGCCTTTCTGCTGTTAGAATGTCTTGGAGTATTTCTTCACTGTTCTTCTTCTTTTCCTTCAGCCATTTGCTGTTGATAGCCAGCATCTTTGGGTTTTCCTTGGACAAGTCCGTCCAAACATCCTTCAGATGCTCAAACCAGGGATTATCTGGCCCCTTCACCTTCCCAAACAGCTTCTCCCAAACTGCTCCTACTAGGATTTCCAGGATGTGATGTCGACAGGCCAGATAAAACACCTTTTTGTTCAGCATTTTCTCTAGCAGTTTGGCAGCTCCTCTGTGAACTCCACTGTTACTGGATGTAGTGTGAAAAACAAGGGCAGTAACATTATCCGTAAGTTCCCATGTCTCCAGTAAATCCATTGAAGCCTCAGCCTGAGCTGTGCCAGAAGAATTGTCGATGACAGGTACTCCCAATAACTTTCCTTCAGTGTATGAAGGTGGACCAGACACTAGCACAGCTAAAGTCTCTGAGGTACTTCCAGGTTCACTGCCCAAGACATCTTTGAGCAACTTTCCATCCCAGTGTAAGGCAGCGTACTGTGGGGGGTTTTCACAAAACTTGGACATGTGACTCTGGCTGATATTATACCTGGACAGCATTCTGTTGCGACGTGTTGTTGAGGTTGAGATGACGAAGTTATCCAGATCAGCCCCTCCAGCTTTCAAGGTGGCAGAAACCATGGCAGTAACTTGATTGTCTGATAAACCAAGACGATCAGCTGTATTGCAGATGACATCACATTCCATGACCTTCCTTGGAAACGTCAAAGTCACACTAGTCACAGTGTCTTGATGGTGAGAACATCCAGGACGAGGCTGATGGTAATCCATGTCCTCTGAGTTAGCGTCGTTGTCAGTTGAGTCACCCCAGGTAATGTCATCCACATGAACAACTGCCTCTTGTTCTGCTGCAGCTGTAAAATAGTACAACGTGTTAAGACAGTAATTGTTAAGTACATGCTAAATATCGCAATGGAGTAAAACTTAAAACTTTTTAACGTTCAAAGTAATTAGTTTTACCTTGTTCTTGTCTATGCTGCAGTCTTTCATTCCTCGCTGCTTGCTGCAGGGATCTTGTCTCAAAAATCTTGTCATGACCAGACATATGACCTTTCCTCTCAGTCTTTTGGTCTTCGTAGAACCTGATATCCTCATCTTTCTTCTCTCTGGATAACAGTCTGTTGTTCTGTATTTCCTGGATTGCATCTGGAGCTCCTATATCGAACAGGCTGTCTAATTCCAGCACAAATGCTCCTCTTTTTCCTCCAGGGTTACTTGCTCTTCCTTTGCTTTTCACCAGAGCACGATGTTTCTCATGTAGTTTCATGAAGAGCTTCATTGCGTTGTACTTGGTCATTGTCTTGATCCTAGCCATCTGCCAGAATGGGATGATAGATTCAACTGTTTCATATGCAAGGTCTTGAACCATGGGCCTCCCTGCATTTTCCGGTAAATTCTGAAGATTAAGGAAATACTGGAACGCCTGTCTGTTGGTGGGAAGCTGGGAACCACTGATAAAAGCTGAAGGGTATCCAATAGGGTGGAGTGAAAATGGCCCAAAACATTTTTTTTGTGAATTTTAACTTACTTGAGGTTTTAAAAGTTGCCAATGGACTAATAGAACAATATGCAAAAAAGTTTATTAAAATCAGACAATCTTTTGATCGACCACCAGACGTTATAAGTTTACAATAATATACGATTTTACACAAAAATACCTAAAATACGAGTAAACATCAGACTATATATTTTTAGTTATTTTGGCACACTATTATGCTAACGATAGAGTCTGAGTTATGCATGCATGGTTAATTCAGAATTGATAGTCACGTTTAGACTCAAGTTTCGGCATAAGCTGCCGAGAAGCGACGCGAGCCCGAATAAATCCATGGCGGGACGTCTCGCCACACACAGCGGCTGAAGCTTCGGTAACTAGGTTCACGCATCTTTCCACCGCCTGTGTGTGACAAGGGAAGCGAGGGAAGAGGACACTTGGTGAAATTTGAGCAGAGATCATGTCGTTCAATTCGTTGTCCGTCATATCCATCGTAACAGGAGGCTCCGTCACGGTCAAAGTCTGCCAATCGACCATGTCCTGGTATTCGGTCGCGTCGAGGTTGAGCGGTGGCACTCGAAACCTGCGGATTTTTTTGCAGACACATGTGATCTTGCCTTCATGATTCTTCTGAGTCCGAGTTCCCTTATATGTGGTCGCTCATCTGTGATCATGGCTAATAGCACGTTCTCGGGGTGTCCGCAGAAGCCGTTTCGCCGAATCCACCGGGTCGACGACTTTCTTTAGAGAGGAGCTGAGGTACCGTGTTCTCACCATCACCCGTGCAGATGTTTGGCTCCATCTTTGCATGATGGCTGCGGTCTGGATGGCGAACCATGTTGGGGCGTAGACCCGGATGATGAATGTGACAAGAGTTTTGATGTTGTTGGATGGTGCATCGAGGCCAACATAGAGGCGGAGGATTCTGTTGGCAGTTGTCAACCATCGCGAGTGGTTCAATGGTCCCGGTTTTCGCAATGCTAGATCACAGGGACAGTGTCCTTCACTGACAGCTTGACACATCTGCCACAGGTACTGGTGGTCAGTGCTCAGGTCCTTCACGTCAACATGCGGCAGTGGCTGTAATGGAGATATAGGTTCATACGATGTTATATGGAGTTCCGTGCATGCTGTGAGAGATTTCCCTATCGGTCCTGAGAAGCACTTAGGTCCTGTAGTTGCTCCATCTAAATGCTGAAACAGGTGTCGCAGGGGGAGCTCGTTAGCATGTAATAAGCACACGAGCCATTGCAGCGGTTTTTGTAGTAATTCCTCAAGCTGCCGAATAACTCCGCCATTATGTCCAGTGTTGACAGCGGTTCCGTCGCATCGACGACTTTCACACTGTCGAGATCCACACTTCGCGCAGCCAAGCATTCAAAGATTACTTTGGAAATCGCCTTGCTTGATCCACTTGACGGCGTCACGTGGCCAAAGTACGATGAACCTGGTTCACAAATAATGCTGACTTGCTCTTCTGTATCTCTGTCCCGGTGGCCATGTCCTGCGGCGTCTCGTACATTTTTCATCGTTCTATCCTTTCGACCGTCGAAGTACAATCCAGGCAAGTCTGTCATACTGCTGTCTAGTTTTGTCAGTTCTTGACGAGTTCTACTTCTTTCTCGGCGAATTTTACTACGATCAATGACTTTGGAGGTGTCATTTGTAGACACAATTCCAATGTCTTGTAGCACGGATGAGGCAATAACGGCTGCTGCTCGATCTGAGACGCCCGTTCTATCGCACGCTTTAGCCAAACATGGTAATCGTACAGTCATCGTCATTCTTTGACGTTTACTCTCCAGTGTCGATAGATCAGGTTTACAGTGTGACTTAGATAGGGTGTATTTTTCGTCGCTGTTGTCGGTGTCGTCGTCCTTGTCTTCCTCGTTGTAGCTTCCAGAATTGCATTGCTGCTTTGATTGTTCTTGGTGAATGCTGTGTCTTCTCGATTCACAGACTTTCCTGGATATTTTCTTCTCTAGCTTTGTTGTTTCCACCAAATCGATGCCTCCTATAATCATCTTTCTGGCTCCTCTCTGGTCCTCTAGAAACTTTCTTTCTTTGAGTGGTACTTTGTCCGCTCTTTCGCACTTACAGCTCATGACGAAATCTACACATTTGCATTTGCTAATGTCGAAGAGTTTATCTGCGTCTTCTCTGAACTGTTCAAGTTGTTGCTTGTAGTTGTCGTTGTCCTTCCGAGCCTTGTATGGTTTCAAGATTTTCTTGTATTTCTCGTTGTACGGTCTGAGCGTTTCAATCACTCGTCCGTGCGTCACGGTCGGAAGAGACGCTTTCTCCCAAACAAGTTCAACATCAACGCAAACTTTTTTTGATACTTCGGCGAACGGTGGATATTTGTTATTCTTCGTTGTCAGCTGTTGTCTTGTATGGATGTAAGCCTTCATAACATCAGCGTAGGTGGGAAGAACATTTGTGGGTATCTCGCGTGGCGTGCCAAAAATCACACATGCCGCCTTCTCCCTCGTAATAATTTCCATTCTGAAAAAAACAAACAATTATTATAAATTGTAAGCAATGTAAGACTATTAAAGAATTTCTGCAAGAAAAAGAAATATCAAATTAATACTGTCACACTCACTTGTCAAACACCTATAAACAGATATCAATATGTAATTAACTTACTTTTAATATCAAGTTTCACGAAAAAATGATGATAGCACAAATAACCTTCAATTCTCACTGCCACATGTGCACTGAGCTTGGCGGAGCAGCCGCGCTTTGCATATTACTCACTCTCCCCCCACTCCCAATCTCCCATCCCCTCTGACTCACGGACTGCATATGTTATCGCACCAAATCACTACCATCACTGAAACTAGCATTAAATCAATGTATGGTTAACTAAACTCTTTCTTATCTCACTTACTCACCTCAGCTCTAATAATTTGGCCACCCTCTGTAATTGCCATTAATTTACATTCCACACATGTTGTAATCTTAAATGTCAACCTCAAGTATGTAATAGCACAGTCTACAGCAAACTAAGCTGTTAATTATTTGCATAAACATGGATGAAAGACCAGCATCTTGGATGACTCCTGATGGGCAAAGCGATCGTTAAAACATGAAATATGCCATATATTAAAATCGCTGGTGGTCAATCAAGCAATGCTTCAATTGTATTATAATTTCACATGCTTGTTTCTAAAGCCCATTGGCAACGTTTCCACACTCAAGTAAATTAAAAATCCAAAAATGATATTTTCACTCCACCTTAGTATCCAACCAGGAAAGTTTCAGTGAGAGATCTGGTAGATGGCCCAGTTGACACCTGCCTGTGGACAGTACGTGGAGGTTCTGAGATATCAACTGTGCGCCCACGGAGCTCCCTCAGCTCCTTGCTTAATGCCATTGTGAAGTTGTAACTTGTAGATGGTTTTCTAGATTCTGATTGAGTTTCTGTTGTTTCCTGAAAAATGATAGATAATTATTATTATTATTATTATTATTATTATTATTAATTATTATTTATTTATTATTATTATTATTATTATTATTATTATTATTATTTATTAATTTTATGCTCTTTCATTTGATACCTAATTTGTTGCTCTATCTTGTTTAGATCAAAAGTTAAAGTGCAAAACATAATTCAAGGGACCCCGGAATTGGCGCTTTGGCCGATTTCAAGGCAGAAAATTTAAAGCTCCATGCAGCAATGCTTCCCAACATCCTAGGTCAAAATAGTTGTGATTTTCGGCCTTTTCAGGTCAAAAAGCATGGGAAAAAGTACAGAAACCTGTGAAAATAAGAAAAAGTTGATTTTTGAACAGGGCTAATATAGCATGTACGTCTTCACGTCCAAGAGAATTACATCAGTGATGCGCTCAGCGCACTTGGAGGGGCCCCGGCCACGGAAGCAGTTATCATTTCATGGGGAAATCAGAGAAGTACTGCCTAAGGTTCTTGCAATCAGCGGCGCTAAAGGGCAAGAGACGTCTCCTCTTCGGACGATCCAAGGGCCAAATTGGAGCGATAGTACAGGAAACAGATATAGGAGTGTGGTCGGAGTAGCCCAACGGAAAAAAAGGTTTGACAGAGTCAGAAGAAGAATGAGAGGTGAAATATAAATCCAGAATGTTGGGCCTATCTTCAAGGCGATCAGGGATTCAAGTAGGATACAATCTGCTGTAGTTCATTCAGGATGGAGAAATTGAAAGCTAGTTCACTCGGAACGTTCGTAAAATGGGAGGAAAGCCAAAGTTGGTGGTGAACATTGAAATCACCTAAAATGGAGATTTCAGCAAAGCTGAGTGGGATAGATTCTGAAACTAAGTGGGATTCGACTTTAGAAGTCAGATAGTCAAAGAATTTTGAATAGTCAGTAGAATTAGGAGAAAGGTAGACATCGCAGATGTATTTAGTTTGTGATTGGTGGGTAAGCCATAGCCAGAGGGTGTAGAATTCGGAGGACTCAAGTTCGGGAAGACGGGAACAAGTAAGGTCGTTGCGTGCATATACACAACATCCACCTTTGGAATGAAATTGAGTATAGAGAAACTAGAAGTGTACAGAAAACGGTTGGTTTAATATACTAAATGTCGTCCCAGACACCTGAAATTCAGTGACGAAGAGAAGGTGAGGGTTAGAGGAAGAAAGATGGTGTTCAACTGATTGGAAATTTGAAGAAAGCCAACGAATGTTGCAGAAGTTTAAGAAAAGTGAAGCAGGCATAGGCCAAGAACATATTGGATGGGCTGTCCAGGTCTGCGTTCCCGGTATCGATAGCGGGGAGCCAGAAATGGGGACATTTATGGTCCCCTCCCCATGGAACTCTTGAGGTCAATGTCATTTTTATTTTTTTTATTTTAAAACGATTGTTTAGAATGTGAAATGCATGTACATTAGGGTGGAGCGAAAAATACTTTTTTTCTAGTATGAAGTTCTAATAGTGATTAAAGGTTGCATTTAGTGGACGAAATATGCCTGCCAAAATATGAGTTCATTTGTTTAAAATTTTCAGCTGCCACCAGGGGGCTAAAGTTAACACAATTTTGTGTAAAAAGGAAAAAAATGCTTCTATTTTAGGTTTGTCAAACTATTATAAAATTTTATCTTAGAATTATCTAATAGTTTGATTAAGATTCTTAAATGATAGGAATTCATTTTGTAAAAATGCCTTTTCATATGCTTAATATCTTCAGCTGCCACAAGAGCTGAAGTTAACACAATTTAGAGTAACTGAGTCATGTTGAGACTACACTGAATGTTGTGGGGAGGGTTTGGGGAGGGTTGTGGGGGAGGGTTTTGGTGTGAAGGAATTTCTTTCTGTGAGTCATTAGAACAGTGTGTTAACACTTGTCTTCTTAGGTAGTAGGCCTAGTCGTTCAGTTGATCGGAGAGTTTTTTAATATGATCGGAATATTATAAAACTTTATTTTAAAGTGATTTATATAGAGATAATATTGATTTTATTATAAAATGCTTGTTATAATGTATTATATAATTTTAGTTTATTTATATAATTTATTGTATATTTATATAATATATTATATATACTTATAAAATATATTATATATATTAATTATATAATGTTTTCATGTTACAGGATATTTTGTGATTGTGAATTTTTCTTAAAAATATTATGGCATCAAATACTAAATATAAACATTTCACTAGAGAACATATGAAGTGTGCCATATTTGAAGTACCTTGTGAGATGAGTGATATGCAACTACCAACTTATAACTGCATTATGAAAGATTACCTGTTCACAAAACATTTAGTGAAGGAGCAGATGAATAACAAGGAGCCTTCATTTTCTGAAATAGCAGAGGCAGTTTTCAAAAAGGTAGAAAATATTTGGAAGAAGGCCTCTTTGCCAATAGTTTCACATACACGCGTTTTACAGATGATGCGAGTGTACCATGATAAATACAGGTCCTTATTAAAGCCATACAAGTCACGCAAGGATCAGCCTAAGTACAAAAATCAGCTTGAAGAATTTGAAAACTCTTCAAAATGCACTTTGTTTGACATCTGCACCTGCAAATGTAAGGAGTTTAGGAGATGCTCATGTGAAAAGAGTAAGAAAGTCCCTCCAAAAGAGCAGGATTTTTTAAGACCAACGAACACGCAGAATAATGATGATAGGAAGCATTGACATAGCACACACAAGACGATTACAAGCAGAACATCGAAAGGAAATGGAAAAAGCACGTCTGGAATCTCATAAACACTAGTGCTGCTATAACCAATACGTCCAACTTACAAATCGAAAACAGAGACAAGTGAACTTCAACAACTAGAAGAGATACTGAAGATAATGAGGAAGATACAACCTCGACTCAATATGTAATATCAGAACAACAGATGCGTGAGCCACTGCCTTCATTAGCAATTACTTGTGATAGATTTAAAATGTCGGACAGAGCTGGGGCTGCTATTGCTTCTGCAGTATTGGCAGATCTTAAAATTGTTTACTCCCGAAGACAAAGGGAATATTATAGACAGAAGTAAGCTAAGACGTGAAAGACAAAAACAGAGAAAGGAACTACAACAGATAGGAGAGCCAAAAACCATGCGGGGATTATACTTTGATGGCAGAAAGGATAAAACAAATGATTCAAGTCCAGGAGAGTGATGGCTCTAACCACCAAAGAACCAAACACGAAGAGCATATCAGCATAATATCTGAACCACACTCTCTGTACTTTGCACATGTGACACCTTCCAGTGGCAAAGCTAAATACATTTGCACAGCGCTAGTGAATTGCTTGAAAGAAAGGAATGTTGATATAGGGAACATCGTTGCAGTTGGCTGTGATTCGACAGTGGTTAACACTGGTAGTATTGGAGGCACAATAAGATTACTGGAAGAAGCCTTTAATAAGCCATTGCAGTGGCTGATATGCCTTTTACACCTTAATGAACTTCCATTGCGCCATCTGTTTCATCATTTGGATGGTACCACTACTGGACCAAGAGCATTTTCAGGAGAAATTGGCCGAGCACTTTCAGACTGTGAAAAGCTTCCCATAGTTAACTTCAAACCCATTGAAATTCAAGAGGACATGTGTGAAGTTGATGTAGATGACATAAGTACTGACCAGAAATACCTACTTGAAATTCACATGGCTATATCAAGTGGAACATTCTCAGAGAGTCTTAGTCATAAGAGTCCAGGCAATATATCACATTCAAGGTGGCTCACCACAGCAAACGGGACTCTGCGGTTATATGCAAGCACAGAGAATCTTTCAGGCAATTTACAAGAATTAGCTACTTTCATTGTTAGGGTATACGCACCAATGTGGTTTCAGATAAAGCGTAAACCATTATGCCAATGTGGTGCTAAACATATGTGGCATATGATTGCAAGAAGCCGGTATCTCCGTGAAGAGCTTAGGAGAGTACATGACTCAGTCATTCAGCGAAATGCATATTACGCAAATCAAGAAAACATTCTCATTGCAATGATAGCTGATGAAAGGGAGCATGTGCGTCAGTTGGGATTTAGGCGTATCATAAAAGCAAGGGCATGCATTCAAGAAACAGATGTTATCAGGTATTTTAAGGTGCCAGAAATAAATTTTTATGCCAAAGACTATACAGATCTCATTATGTGGCAAGATTTCCAGATAGCAGAACCACCGATAACCAAAGGAGTTTCTCTTGATGATATTGAATCATGCATCAAACATGGTACTACTCTTCATTCAGAATTATTTCAGTTTCCATGTCATACACAAGCCGTAGAGAGATGCGTCAAGCTCGTTACAGACGCTGCTGGATCAGTCTGCGGACCTACAAACAGAGACGGTTGGATTCGTGCTACATTAGAATCAAGGAAAAAACAGCCAAAATTTGACACAAAAGCAAATTACTAAATAGTCCTCAGCAAGAACCCTTTCTAGAGGGAGGTTGGTTGGGGAAAGGGTGGTAACTCCGCTAAGGCACGAAATAACGTTTCTTAACTGTCTCAAGTCAGTATAAAGGAGGAGAGCCATCCTAATTTATTACTGTTCCCTTTTTCAAGTAAATACAGAATCATACTTAATTGTCATTTTTAAGTTAACTTCAGCCCTCTTGTGGCAGGTGAAGATATTAAGCATATGAAAAGGCATTTTTACAAAACGAATTCTTATCATTTAAGAATCTTAATCAAACTATTAGATAATTCTAAGATAAAATTTTATAATAGTTTGATAAACCTAAAATAGAAGCATTTTTTTCCTTTTTACCCAAAATTGTGTTAACTTTAGCCCCCTGGTGGCAGCTGAAAATATTAAACAAATGAACTCATATTTTGGCAGGTATATATCGTCCACTAAATGCAACTTTTAATCACTATTAGAACTTCATACTAGAACAAAAGTATTTTTCGCTCCACCCTAATGTACATGTAGTGAGGAATAGTGAGAGAAGTGTGTTTGAGAGCATGCTAGACTGCTCACAGGGAAAATAGAGAGAGAGATCAGATCTGCTCAGGAGGACTGTGACAGAAGAAACGGGAGCTCCAGCACTCCCTGTTTTCTGCCTAACATCCACGCTGGAGTACTTCCCTGGTCGATTGGTGTTTACAATCTCTTCCTAATTTGCTTCTCTTGTAAATAGACTTGTTAAATTCACAATCTATAAATACTGGGCTAACTATTTTCAAGGTCTCAGGAACATAGAAATTAATATACTCGTAGATCTTTTAACGGAATTATGGTGGTTGGAAAAGAAATTAGATCCTTGGTGAGAGTTTCTGATGAGGCATGTAGATAAGCTGGCCGGATTCGTCTGTGTTTCAGTTTCCCTGAAGAGAAGTTTAAAAATATTTGAAAGTAATAGCACATAAAATTAAATATATGGGAATAACAGGCAAAGTGGGAAAATGAATCTACAACTTCCTCAGAGAACGTCTACAGGTCGTCAAAATTCAAGGTATATCATCATCAGAATCAGAAGTACGCAGCTCAGTACCACAAGGTACAGTATTGGCCCCACTCTTGATCATTATCATGCTAACAGACATAGACAGTGGAATAAACAGGAACAGTATAGTAACATCCTTTGCAGATGATACAAAGATCAGCAGAAAAATCAGCAATGCAAGTGAAGTGGAGGCCTTGCAGAGGGACACGAACAAAATATACAAATGGTTAGAAGAAAACAACATAACATTTAACGCTAAGAAATTTCAGCTTTTGAGATATGGTAGAAATGAGGAACTTAAACAGACTGCATATTATGCTCCAGAGAGACAGGAAATTCAGATAAGAAAGAACGCGATCGATTTGGGGGTAATAATGACAGATGATGCAAAATTCGAAACACAAAATCAGATAGTGATAACTAAAGCAAAAAGAGTCGCGGGACAGGTACTAAGAACGTTCAAAAGGGGGGACAGGACAGTAATGATTCCCCTTCTAAAAACTGATTATACCAACACTTAAATACTACTCAGTCTTGACGTCCCCATATAAAAAGAAAGAAACTAATGGACTAGAAGAAACTCAGAGACATTTCACAGTAAAGATGGATGGCTGCAAAGAGCTCAACTACTGGGAAAGACTCCGTAAGCTAAATTTGTACTCCCTGGAAAGAAGAAGAGAGAGGTACACTATAATCTACATATGGAAAATGATCGAAAAATTGGTAGCAAACCTCTAACTAAACTTAATTACCATTCATACAACACTGGAAAATAGGAAAGGCAAAATGTGTAGCGTTCCCATATTAAAGGCACGAAAAGGGACCTCTTCATTACTGAAGGAAAATAGGTTGGTTGTCAGGGGGCCAAGACTTTTTAACCAGCTTCCAAAAGACCTCAGAAACGTTACAGGGGTCAAAGTTGAATCTTCAAGAAAAGACTAGATGCCTAGTTCAGGACGATACCAGATGAGCCAGGTGTACCTGGCTATGTGCGATGGAGAGCGCAAGGAAGCAACTCGCTCCTCTACCAAGCCAGACCTAGAGGCGGGGCCACCAGCTTGACCTTCGTGTGAAGAGAGACCAACACACGGAACATCAACGAGAACGAGTACTTTGATTGGATGTTTTATTTTTCCTGCAGTTATTTCAAAATAAAGAAGTTCACTCGTTTGATGTGAAGTTCAACGAAAAAAAATTCCAACTTAAAAGATATGGTGACAAATAGGAGTTACAAAAGGATACAGAACATTACAAGACAAACAGATAACAACAAACCAACAAGTTTGGGACCGTGGAGTAATAATGTCACCGGATCCAGAATTCAGGAAACATTATAATAATCAGAATTATAACACAAAGAAACTACTTGGAATTATATAGCAGAACTTCCACAGCAGAAAAGCAACCATCATGAATAACTCAACTTAATTTAACCTAACCTGACATTAGCCTAACTTAATTTAAACAAACATAACCTGACCTAACCGATCGTAACCTAATCTAACCTAAGCTAGCCAAACTGGGAAAGCCGTGGGTGAGAATGGGAATGACGTTGAGTGGGAGTAAGCCTTAGTCTCGACTACAAACCCTGAAACTCTACGCCCTAGAAAGTAGACGTGAGCGATATACAATAACATACATGGAAAATACTCGAGGGACGTGTCCCAAATTTTATTAGTGAAATAGAAACACATTGAAATGAGAGAAGAAGCAGTTTCTGTGCTGCTGAACTGCGGTGGGACAGGAGGCCATGAAAACGAATATGGAAAATACCCTCAAAATACGTGGCCAAAAACTCTTTAACGTGCTGCCGAAAGAATTAAGGAATCTTCAGCACACCAACGTGAATAATTTCAAGAGCCAACTGGACAAGTTCTTTTGCAAAGTCCTCGACCAGCCATGCGTAGCTGGCTACGAGGGCAGGAGAAGAGTGGAAACTAACTCTCTCTTTCACCAAATCTCGCAAATGAGGCGGGATGTTGCAGAGGTGTTGACCGTACGTCGATCCTGAACCGTTGTTCGGAGACGTCAATTTACTTGCTTTACTTTCATATATATATATATATATATATATATATATATATATATATATATATATATATATATACACACAAACACACACACATATTATACAGTATATATACACAGTATATACCGTTCAGTTATTAAATTGAAAAGGCTTTGCCTTTCTCTGACTTGTCTTTCCTTTGAAGCCTTCTTATTGAAAACTGAAAGTAAAAGATTAGAAAGTTCAAAATTCTCCCAATCAACCACCTTTCTCATAATATCATGGTAATGAAAACGAATAATTACAGAGAACATTAATGAAGCCTGAACTTTGACAAAACACTCGTACAACTGGAAATCAACTCAAAACGTGAAATAAAATCTGAACAATAACTACCTTGATTATTTTTAAATATTAAAATTGGGAACATTACACATGAAAAAGGAGGATTCAGTCAACCTTCTCGCGTACAAATGAAAATAAGGGAAAGTAGCTACGTCGAATTTACATTAACCTTTTTTTATCAAAATGTGTTTAAATACCGAACTGATATTATCGCCTGAGGAAAAATTATAGTTACAATGATAGATGCTTCGTTTAAAATTCACACAATTCACCAATAGACTGATCGAACAGTTATTGCAGTTCGTTTTACTGTATAATAGTATTAATTACTAGAACTACATTCATTTTTGTTAGTCCTATTGCAGCGCATTTTGAGTAATGAATTATCTGTAGATCTAAATAACGTTATTCCTGTAGAAATTAATTTTTAAACACACGAGATCAATGCAAAGTACTATCAAAATGTTCTTTAGAAACTTTTGTGAAAAATGTTTCATAAAAGATTTCGAGCGGCAAAAAAGACCGAATAAATAAAATTATGAGAACAGCTTTGTTTTAAAAACGTTCCTTTAATATATCCAAATTTTATATATATATATATTATATATATATATATATATATATACATTCAACTGCAAAGAACACGCAGTATAAATAACGTAAAGAACGACGCTTGTATAGGAGATATTCCGCGCAAGACGAGAGAGAGAAACGGAACGGAAAAAATGGAAAAATGAAGTACCACTGGGAATCGAATCCGGGATCTTCCGATTGCCGGTCAGACGCGATACCATTACACCATGGACTTCACTCTTCCAAATGCCGTAATTCTTCTACATACTCGCAGAAACCAATGCCCCAAGGGGGCACCTCCCGCATGCCGTAACATTATATACATTCAACTGCAAAGAACACGCAGTATAAATAACGTAAAGAACGACGCTTGTATAGGAGATATTCCGCGCAAGACGAGAGAGAGAAAACGGAACAAATGGAAAAATGAAGTACCACCTGGGAATCGAACCCGGGATCTTCCGATTGCCGGTCAGACGCGATACCATTACACCATGGACTTCACTCTTCCAAATGCCGTAATTCTTCTACATACTCGCAGAAACCAATGCCCCAAGGGGGCACCTCCCGCATGCCGTAACATTATATACATTCAACTGCAAAGAACACGCAGTATAAATAACGTAAAGAACGACGCTTGTATAGGAGATATTCCGCGCAAGACGAGAGAGAGAAAACGGAACAAATGGAAAAATGAAGTACCACCTGGGAATCGAACCCGGGATCTTCCGATTGCCGGTCAGACGCGATACCATTACACCATGGACTTCACTCTTCCAAATGCCGTAATTCTTCTACATACTCCTATACAAGCGTCGTTCTTTACGTTATTTATACTGCGTGTTCTTTGCAGTTGAATGTATATAATGTTACGGCATGCGGGAGGTGCCCCCTTGGGGCATTGGTTTCTGCGAGTATGTAGAAGAATTACGGCATTTGGAAGAGTGAAGTCCATGGTGTAATGGTATCGCGTCTGACCGGCAATCGGAAGATCCCGGGTTCGATTCCCAGGTGGTACTTCATTTTTCCATTTGTTCCGTTTTCTCTCTCTCGTCTTGCGCGGAATATCTCCTATACAAGCGTCGTTCTTTACGTTATTTATACTGCGTGTTCTTTGCAGTTGAATGTATATAATGTTACGGCATGCGGGAGGTGCCCCCTTGGGGCATTGGTTTCTGCGAGTATGTAGAAGAATTACGGCATTTGGAAGAGTGAAGTCCATGGTGTAATGGTATCGCGTCTGACCGGCAATCGGAAGATCCCGGGTTCGATTCCCAGGTGGTACTTCATTTTTCCATTTGTTCCGTTTTCTCTCTCTCGTCTTGCGCGGAATATCTCCTATACAAGCGTCGTTCTTTACGATATATATATATATATATATATATATACACACACAACCCTGAGGGTTGAACAGACGAAAAGCTTTAATGCAGTGGTACTCAGACTTTTTGGGAGGAAATGGCGCACAATGTGCCTTTTAAATGCATTGAGGGCCACATGTAAGTCATACAACAAAAAGTATATGTATATATATATATATATATATATATTAGGGTGTTTCATAAATTAAAAGTTTGGAAAAATTTTAATCCACATGGATCCCCTTGTTCCATTTGCTGAGGAGACTGATAAACCGAAGTATTAATTCAATAGTTTAAAGTTTACGGGTCCCCAGTTTGATGCTCTGGCAGATCATAAACGGAAAAAATTAAACAAAAATCTGTCAATGAATTTTTATTCAACAAACGAGTACCATTTCACTACACATTTTCACAAAGATACAAAAAACATAACCACTTCTTGCGAATCATTTGTCCATGAAATCCTTCTTGGTTTTATTTGGGTATTTCGCCCTATGCCCTATGCTTCTTGGTATTTCCCTTGGAGGAGGATGGAAAAACTTCCACGGTTGGGTCAACGACATCTGAGTCAGTCTCTGACGAAGTTGAAATCACTAAAGCCCCCGTATCTTCTGCAGCTCCTTGTTCCTTCCTGGCCTTCTCCTGTTGTTCCTTAATCTTGTCCAGCCTCTTCCTTTTCCTAATCTCCTTATAGTGAAGCTTCATGTCAACAGGGCACATGCTGCAGGAATTTGGATCTTCACGCTGCATGTCGAGAAAGTGGATGTCCTCCTGATTCTTCATCATTTCCTTAGCCTGTGAATGAGCAATGTCCATGATCTCCTTCGCTATTGCCTCCTTGAACATCGCCTCCTTCACTCGGAAGGACTCTGCTTTATGTGACTTGTGCTTCACAAGCCGGTCGTATCCTTGAGAAGGGATTCCATCTTCCTCAAGGCCGAATCTCGACGCATCATGGGGATTCTCGCTCTCTCCCAAAATATGAGACAGGCATCCAGGCACAGGTTCAGGCATTTAGTACGTCCAAATTTTTGCTCCTTTTGGTGGTAAAAGTACTTTTGAGTACTTGCAACTGAGTTGGAAGGCCACTTGATGTGATGTTCGCATCCGTCTGGCCAATAAGAAACACTTCTGTTTGCGCTCTGGTAGACACCTGGAAAAGAAAACAAACTAAATAATTCCACAGAAATAATTTCACATCGTAATTAATTTCATTAATTAAATAAAGAAAAGCAGTAACTGGGACTCGAACCAGTGTCATAGCCGTTTGGCGGCATCGCTCAAGTCGGCGTACACAGCACGCTATCCACTACACCATCTAGGGAGTGGATAGCGTGCTGTGTACGCCGACTTGAGCGATGCCGCCAAACGGCTATGACACTGGTTCGAGTCCCAGTTACTGCTTTTCTTTATTTATAAAACTGATACGTGTACACTACGTTCTCTTTGACAATTCATTAATTAAATAAATTTCAATACCGCAGTAAAATTACATTAATTAGTATCATAAATAATTACCAGCTTAGTTGTCCAATATGCAACAGACTAATTAATTTCATGTAATATTAATAATAAATATCACTACCACAGTAAAATGACAGAAATTAAATAATAATAAATTTCAATACCACAGTAAAATGAGATAATTAGTAGCATATATAATTACCTCCATAGTTGTCCAATAGGCTATACACACGAACCGCTCAAGTGACGAAGAAAACCGTCTTCACTGCAGGCAGGCGAGAAATGAACTGACAAAAAGTCGTCAAAGTTGGGGACCTCTAAATGCAGCGCGATCTGGTTCAAACTTGCACAAACGTGTTTTCTTGTTCTTTAGAATACGGAGAAACGTGTGGATTAAAACTCCAAGCTCATTTTTATTTTACCCTATAGGTATGAAACACCCTAATATATATATATATATATATATATATATATATATATATTAGTGGTGGATCGGATATTCGCATCCGCATCATTTTTAACATCCGCATCCGCACTTCTGACTGCGGATGTTATGCGGATATTACCTCTAATAAATTATGCAATTTACAATTAAATTAGCTTATAAGGCCCAGTCATGCACATTTCATGTAAAGTATTAATTATTAATGAACAAACAAATATATAAACCTCAAAATATAAATACCATTAAATCAACAAACACTGCCTGTGCCGCTGTGCGTACTCCACTGATTTTTTTTTTCACAGCAGCACAGTAATTTTTCAGAATGAAACTGTTCGTATAAGATCAAATAGTCTATCGTGTTTCGAACAAGATTATTGTAAATAAATACAAAAAATAGTAAATTCTTTAGCAAAAATAAAAATGCTAATTTTCTATAGCAAACACAGCAAAATTTGCACAGTTTCTAAAATTAGCAATTGAAAATTGAATAAAACTTGTTTCATTGAATTTTCTGTGGCTGAAACTCGAGAAAGTTATTATTTTTATCATAATGAAAATATTAATATTAATTTTAATTCTTATGCATTGCCTGCCATAGTAATATAGCCGCAAAAAGGGAGAGTGCAAGAATGTTGCAATGTTGCAAGAGATACTGGGCAAATGTTGCAAAGGGGGTGGATGTATGCAACAACTCAATGTTGCAAAGGGGGTGGGGATATGCAACAATTCAATGTTGCAAAGGGGGTGGGGGATGCTGCAGGTGCAACAAGGGGTCATGAAACTTGGAGGCGGCGTTATCCCCCAAGAGAAAGAGAGGAGAAGGAGAGAAAGGAGGAGAGATGTTCACCTGGCAGGAGCCAAGTGCATAATAAGACTTCAGCCGAGTAGGCGTTGTCTTATAGGCTCCTTCTAAGCCAACTGGCTGATTCAACCAACTGGCTTAGAAGGCTTAAATGGCTTGTTCAGGTTGAGTTGCCAGATACCACTTTTTATTTTAATCGTTCAGGTATACATTATTAGGGCAAGTTGCCAGATACCATTTTAATTGTTCAGGTATACATTATTAAGTTGTCAGATTGTACCATTTATTTAATTAATTCTTAAAAGTTGGAGAAATATATATATATATACACACACACACAATTATGGAGATATATAGAAATAAATATACATTTGAATGATCAAAAAACAAAACTAAGAAATAATATAATCATCAACATAGCAGAAATATATACACACAACTAAATAAATAAATACATACACTTTATCTTCTACCGCGCAACAAAAGAAATCGTATAATCATCAATATAGCAAAATATATATATATATATACACACACACACACAAATATATTAAATATATAAATACATTTCACTTTTTTTCAAAATACTAAACTCGCACTTAATCGAGTCTACAATTAAATCATTATTGCTCTGCATTACGCAGTATACGCGGTTTAATAATATTTCACCGCTTAAAGTATAGGGAAACCTGTACTCGATATGAAGGGCTTTCATATCGTTTAGTACTATTTTTGTTCCCACTTTACAACCGGTTGGTAAGTCATCTTTAAATACGTCTAGAATACAATCAAAAGCACGCACAAAGAGTTCATCGTTAGCTACATTATTAAACACAAGTTTATAAACACGCCATTACAATCGAGGGTTTATTTCTACCGACCCGAACTTTTCAATCGTGAACTCATCTTCACTCAACATAGCGGCAATTGAAATAATCTTCTAAGTCGTTACGACAACTGCTCGTTATATAAAGAAATAGTTCTTCATGGTGAACGGTGTAGGTGAGCTCAGCCTTGTACCGATCAATTGCTTTGTACCAAAGTTCATGATATTTCAAAGAGTCTAAACTTTTTAAATAAACGTCCAGCTCTAGACCATTCTCACCTTGTTCAGCCCTACACTCGGTAAACCCATCGAGCAGAGCGGTGTATGCGTATTCAAGTACTGTATCAAAATAAAGCATATCCGTAACACGTGCATCTAATATAGGTTTCAGCTTGCGGAATCCGACGATTTCAAACATTTTGTCGAGGATGAAACGGTTTCGCGTAGGAACAAGAGCGTTATTATCAGAAGCATTTTTCCACATCAGCCGTATATCAATGCATGGCCGATCGTTATTTATACCCAACGAACATACAACGGCGTATGAGGGTGCGTCACTAATCTGCTCTCTTCATGTACCTACGTTAGCAGGTATTTTATAACGATCTTCACTCCACTTCTCAACTATCACGAAGATTCTATTCATCTCCTCGACACTTAAATAAACAACATTCCGTTTGTTTGTTTGTCTACATTCCGTTTCCAGTACATAGCTAACGGTACCGGATTTACGCCTGAACACGCGCAACGATTTCGTCACGGACACATCGTACGAGGCGTTGAGAATGCTGCTCAAAGGAAGTTCCATCGTATTCGAGGAGCGCACGTCCACTCGGTTCAAGCTCTGAGATAACTATGAGCCGCGTGAGGCACGCAGGAAGGCAGGAACGGTTCGATGGGCGGTTGACTCACCCTGATGATACGTGAATGGGTTTGTTCGAACTCGTATGATCCGTGAGGTGCGAGTCGCACCATAATCTAATGAAAGGTGTGCGGCGAATTCTTGTACCCCATTATATTGGGTAGGTGTTTTTTCCGGTACAAGAATTAATTTCAGTTTTAACGTTTTATCACTACCAGAATACGCACCAGACAGTTTCCCTCAGGATAATTTTCACGAACTAGGCACATTTTATAATGTTTTATCTCTCCTAAACATCTTCACACTCAGGCGCACTATTTGAGAGGAACATATGCTCATATTTTTCCTTTCTGCCTAGCAAACGATATTCGTCTTTAAAGTCTGCTAAAAACTCACGCAGGGCACTAGCCACAACCTCACTACGAACCTCATCATGATATACATTAATATAGTGATAAAAATACTTAAGATTCTCCATGATGACGAAATTCACATTTTCAGTCGTAGGGTATGAGTAATCGACATGGTATAACATGACATAATACCGCTTGTCACCACCCATCCACAAGACTCATTATCCATATCTGCTGCTTCTCTTCTGCACGCGTTGTTTCTTTTACTTCACGGTATATGTGAGACTTTATAAAGTTTAGCTCTACAGCATACTTCAGCACATCGTCTGTGCAACGAAAGCCTGAAACGGTCTCACCAGAACATCCGTAGAGTATTTGTACATCTTGCTCTTCGCACGAACCAATGTGGTTTTAAAAGAGGCATAGGAGGGGGGAATAGGAAGTTTTTCGGTATCCACCACATCCACACACACACACACACACACACACACACAGTGGGCGGAGCTTAGAACTTTCACCTGTGCACACACACACACACAAAGGAGAAAGTGAAACGCTAATTGAAACATGATTTATTTAATAAACGAGATATTCAAGTTATATATATATTTGCAAATACGATTTAATAAACGAGATATTCAAGTTATATATATTTACAAATACGTGTAATAAATAAGTTAACAATGGATACATCAAAGATTATATACAAGAAATACATATTTACAAATACGTGTGATAAGTAAGTTAACAATAGACGCATCAAAGGTTATGGTATCCAAAGGGTACGGTATCATAGGTACCAGGTAACTGGTAACGTTTCCTATAGGTGTTACGGCACACCTTCGTTCCCCTAAGTTCCTTCACGCCCCCCAGCTTCTGCACCCGAAAATTGTGGGTGCCTACAGTTAGTTGGGGAGGTCGTTCGCCCTCACCATCGTCCAAACACTAGATCCTTCAACGATTCAAAGTTAACAACCCGCCGATTCGCATGGTTGAGCGTAATACCCTTTGCCTTCACGATATATTTCATATCCTCCCCTACCCTCACCTGTACCCCATAAGTTTTATGTCCTGTTGAGACAAAAGAGTCGGCGTATGCGTTGTCCCCATACTCATCCTTGATCTCATCAGTGAGTTCGCCGAGGAACTCTCCAATAGCAGGCATGTATTCACCCTCCCTCTCTGTGAATATCACGCTATCTGTATCGGCATACAATACTCTCCGCCCAAGAGAATGCAATAGACCCCAAAGTTTTATGCGGGCGTAGGCTGTTGTGAAGCTGGCCACAGGTATGTTTGTAACCCTTGAGGTATCTGTGGCCAATTCAGTGTTGTTGTACTTTATTATGTAAGTATTACCTACATTCACGATCTCCATGACCTCTTTATCTGGAGCATTGGCATAATCCCAGACATCACTATAACTTTGTGCCAAATGAATGTTCCCTTTGCCGGTATTCTGTGCAAATTTTCCCCATAGACTGTTTAGACACAACTTTGCACTAAAGCGCTTGCCAGGATTCTTTGCAATTTGGGCACGATCAAGTTGTATACCTTCGCGGTCGCGGTAACGTTGAATATAGGCAGACTTTTCATCTTCGGTATCAACTCCTCGCGGATACCCTGATGCCTCAACCTTATCCTTCAAAAATGCGTTTATATATGGTGTGAAAAGGTTGGGTAGCTTCTGAAACCTCCACACCTCATGTATCTTCAGTATTCTATACCCATGGCGTACGGCTAGGGCCAGCTCAGGACTTGTATATACGCCTCTGATCTTACGCTGGTGGGGTATATGGTTACAATCGCCGTTATTCTCTTCCGCGCACTTCACGCACAGGGGAAACATGAGCTTGTGGTCGATAACGACAGGTAAGATTGGCATCCATAAATTGCGTGGGGGGAGTACGTCTACGAAAGAGAGCCCAAAGTAACGATCATTCAAATTTCTTGAAAATTCATTGATGGAGGGCAGGTTAGGTCCCACCAGTTTCTCAGGAGCGCCCACGGGGTACGGATTGTTCTTCATCACGTATGGGTATAAAGAACAGAAATCGTAGTAATGGAGCTTCACACCCTCCGTAGGTGGAAAGTATAGTCTGAATGGATTTGTACGTCCTCCAAACAAGCTATCACCACATTTGAGAGGATCCAGCACCATTGAACGCTTGATCGTGTTTATTTCCTCACGGTACACCTCGTCTGTCTCCATCCGTGCATCATATTCATGCTCCCACAAGACTTTGTGAGTGAACTGTGATCCTATAAGTTGATCGCGGGTGCGGGTCCACGCAAGACAGTCGGCAGGAGATCTACCGTGGATATCTCCGGATTCCGCACTCAGGACGGGGGCATCCATGCCACCAGCATCCGTTAAAGGAGTACACAGTCTTCACACCAGTGACACGGTTTTCACTTAACCCATCAACCCAAAAAACACGACCATTAATCTTAATGGGTACTTCACCCGTGTTGCGGGCGTGCTTTATGTATACACCTGTCTGTTGCTGTAGGTGTATGAGCCAGTAAATAGCCTTGTGTCCGTAACTGCGGGGTTGTTTCGGTGAATAATGGCTAAGGTGGCTTTAGGCATGAAGTTATTCTTGAACACCGTAAAACATAATGACGCGATGGTGGTTGCGACTTGCAGCGGATCGCATTTGAAACGGCCTATGTACATCCTTCTAAAGGCCTGGAAACATACTCTAAGCACGCGCACATCATTCACGCAATAACGCTCACATTCATCAGCTATATTATAAGGATTACTTTCATTAAAACTGTTGTAGTATCGATCAAAGTCTTCACGTTCATCTACACTCATACAGTCATAGTTAAAATAATGTTTGGGTGGTGGTGGGCCTACGTAGTTTAAAGTCTCGCTGGTGAGGAAAGTGTAAGGGAAGTATCCTTTGGAAACTTCAGCTGCTACCCCCATCACCTTGGGTAGCTTTGCTAATTTACAAGGTGTGAATAATAAAGTGTCTTTAAATTGTACATTGCCTCTTATTTGCATCTGTATTAATTTGTTGCCTCTTTTCAATGGATCACCTGTAAATATCTCAGAGGATTCGTGCTCAAGCAACTCCTTATAAAGGAACTGCGTGTCAAACTTTGCCCCGTTATGGGCGAGAATATACACAGTCATTTTTTTAACTTGTCGGCTAACTTGACAATATAGGACACAATAGTTTCACAGGACTATCGTGGACATTCGTTTTAAAAACGTTTGTCCGTTTACCGCATTTGGGGCACTCGTCACATTCGATCCCATACACTCATCGCAGATAGTCTGGCTCACAAGTAAATGTGGAATTACCTCTTTGGTTTCAGCGTTCGTATATGTTTCTATATCGTAGTATACAGTTATACAAGGGTTTTTTTTAGGCTTAGCATCTTTCATATAACATACATGCTTTACTCCATCCGCCTTATACTCCTCCTGGCATGTAGGACAGTGAATTTCGTCACACTTGTGCTTAAATTTCCCCCAATTATCCATTGTGTGAAACATACCACATTCACAGATTCTCATTTTCCTGCACGTGCCAGTTGATTTATGGAGCTCAAAGCAGTTATTATTGAAGAATGTGCGTCTACACACATCACAGTCTCTCTTCTCAGCTTCAACTACACGGCTTTCACATTTGGTGCTTTTACACTGTTCACATACCATGTGACATTCTTTACAATGTCTCACTATATCATCCGCAAACTCGAGGCACCCCTTACACAAATCATGATGTCTCCCATATTTTCGACTTTTGTCATAACTCGCGTAAAGCCACCTTATATTACGGATGGGGAGATACGTTGTCCCTGACAATCCTAAAATAAGTAGGGGTCTTGTACGATCTCTCACACAGCTTTTAAAAACATACACAGTCCTACGACGATCATCCAACCCAAATACAACTATACGGACATTCATTTCCTGTTCTACCCTTCTCAGCTCTTCAGGACCCATATTACAGTCAAATTCAAGTTCACAGTCTACAGCTAGTTTACGGGCACGTCCACGACCGTAGGCAGCCAAATTTTTGAGCCGTGTATTTTGTACAGTAATAAAGACTACTGCTATAAAGCCGCAACCACGATCGACGTTTATATGCCGTCTATAAATAGCTTGAGAATTGAGGTTAAGAGTATACGGTATGGCACTATGACCCGCAACACGGAATACACGATCAATATTTACCGTGAAGTTGTCCATATTGAAGGCTATACTACTTTGGGCGGCTTGCATTATACGTCCTAATATATATTCTACATCTTCAGCCGCCAAACGTCTAAATGGCACTACTACCCAATAATCATCTACATCACCGTCATCTGACCCGAATCCGAAGGACAGACTCGTCCTGACTTCACGCTCGTCGCGGTTCTGAAGAGCAAACTCTACAATACGCTGTACAACCCGGCGTAGCCCGCGCTCAATTCCATTGCTATACATGGCTCTAGGGTCGACCCTGACTCTATACCGATTTCTAGTCAAGGCTGGGGTGGGGGCTGCGGAGCGCACCAACTCAAACGTTATATCATCCTCAACAGAACGGGGGCAACTGTGGCGGATGAATAAGGGGATATATTAGCGGAAGGTGCTGCTGGGGGGCTGTTGCGTAAGACGTTGAGGGTGGAGTCTATTATTGTAGACTCAACAGAACGGGGGCAACTGTGGCGGATGAATAAGGGGATATATTAGCGGGAGGTGCTGCTGGGGGGATTGTTGCGTAAGAGGTTGAGGGTTGGGGATCTATTACTGGTGGTGGTTGGCTAACAACAGGCGCGTATTTCGGTCGCTTTATACCTGACGTGGGGTTCTCTTCATCATACCTCCGCTTTGGACGTGCTACCGGTATCGCTGGTGAGGGTTCGTTGGCAGGGGAGGATTCTGTGATCACAACTACACTGTCGTCGGGTCATCCGTAATGTCGATGATGGGGTGCTGTACCTCATCGTCATTCACGGTTCTGTGGGAGAAGAAAACAAAATATAAGGAACAGCACTCAAAATTTGTAATATTTTGTAAATGATCCACTTAGGAGTGTGACGTGTTAGAAATGGACTCTGTAGAAAAATTCAGATTCACGAGCCCATCCACATGTATTATATCTGGACCTACAGGATGTGGTAAAACTGTGTTTATGCTTAAAATCATTAAAGAAAAGGGAGAGATGTTCTCGAAATTTGTGCATAAAGTTATATGGTGCTATTCGACGTATCAATCAGTGTTCAACGAGTACCAAGATGATATTTTGTTCCACAAAGGCGTATATGACGTTAATTCGTTAAAGGGAAATGAACATACAGTCATTGTAATTGACGATCTCATGTTGGAGATGGATAAAACGTTTGCCGAGACATTTACAGTATTCTCCCACCATCTTAACATAAGCGTGTTCTTCATCAATCAGAATCTATTTTTCAAAAATAGATACATGCGCGATGTGTCGTTAAATACACAATATCTAGTCTTATTCGCACAACGTAGAGATGTATCACAAATTGGGGTATTAGCCAATCAAATGTTCCCGAATCAGCGTAAGGAGTTTTTGGAAGTTTATAAAGAAGCTACAAGCACGCGTTACGGATATTTGCTTTGCGACCTTCATCCGCGAAACACGTTTAGGGTGCTTCTAAGAACGAATATATTTCCAAACGAGCCTGAAACGGTGTATATTCCAGAATGACAAAGAGACTAAAGAAATACCGTGAATTAATAAAAATCTATCATCGACTGCCCCGGGCAATGCAACAGATGTTTATTAAAAAATCGACTCCGACTTTTTAAAATGCATCTGTGAAATCTGTCTTAACGTTATAAATTGCAATGTATCAATGAAACCCCTCAGAAGGCTCGCCTACGCCGTTACAAGAACATAATACGTGCACTCGCTCGTAAAAGTCAAACTGTAGCGAAGAAAAAACGAATTATTGTACAAACAGGAGGGTCATTTCTCCCCATCTTATTTTCAGTTTTGGGTCCTTTACTGACTAGATTAATATAATGAAGAAAGTGGTAGTGATTCCACACGAGGTGTACGCTTCACTGCAAAGGAATCCAGACACGGATCTAGATCCCCGTAAAAGCAGACTTAAAAGAATGGAAAGCGAATTGCTAGCCCTATTAAACAGTGAAAAAACACCTGATGAGAAAAGAATCTTATACCAAGAAGCTCTGCAGAAATTTCTTCACGAGTACGAAAATTATAAGAACCCGACAGAGATTCCTGTGGTTATTAGGCACAGCACGGGGGACGATGGACATGGCGACATAGGATCTGTACCGACGATACAGCTGACCAACCAAAAATTAAGGGATCAGCCACACAACATATCGAGCATGTATTAAAAAGCACCCTCCACATACATTGAGGAATAAAGGTTTAAGTCTTTATAATCTATTGAATGAGGACCCAGCCATACAATGGACCGATACAGGCGAGATCATTGTGGAAGGATCAAAGGTACAGGGGTCGAATATCGTAGACATTGTCCATGATCTGGTGAGAAAGTGGGATAGGCCATCACCATCAGGATGGAAGCATATTAAAGCAAGACTACAACAAATAAATGTCCCTAAAACGTTGATAGGAAATCTGAACAGGTTAAAAGACTTGGAACATGCAACGCATGTGGCACAATTGAAGACGCCGTCACCCCCGGCGGTAACACCTTTGAAGAGGAGAAAGAAGAGGTTAAACAACGGTCAACCCTACCCACGTGCCTCTAAAATACGCAAATGGCTAACGTATTAAGTAAACGCTATTATGACATTTCTAACCCAGCCTCCTACGGCGGCGTAGATAGACTGTACAGAAGTGTTTACGGAGTAGGAAAAAAAGATGTTGAAAGATTTTTGCGGGAGCAGGACGCTTATACGCTTCATAAGCCTGTGAGAAAAAGGTTTAAAACAGCCAAGACAACGGCTTCCTCGATTGATTCTATTTGGCAAGCAGATTTAACAGACATGCAAAGATATTCTGTGTATAACGATGGTTACCGCTACATTCTATTCATAATAGATGTATTCTCTAGATATCTGTGGCTAGTTCCTCTGAAAAATAAATCACCTGAAACAGTTGCTAAAGCCACCAAAACGCTAATGTTAAAAGAAAACAGGGTTCCTGGCTATTTTTGTACGGATATGGGGAAGGAATTTATAGGCCGTGCTTTTCAGAACATGTTGACAGAGTTTAATATCAGCTATTACACAACCAATTCTATACATAAGGCTTCTTTAGCTGAAAGATTTCAATGTACCATAAAGGAACGCATGCACTGCTATTTTACACATAAAAACATACATATTTTTAGATATTCTGGAATCATTGGCATCATCCTACAACCGCTCACACCATCGCACGATTGGGACAAAACCTAACGAAGTTTTAGAAAGAGGTACGGTCCCGAGAAGAGATGGATCACCGACACCACCACACACTGCGCGCTTCAAAATCAATGATTATGTAAGGCTGTCGCGTTCGGGGAATAAATTCGCAAAGGGTTTTCAGCAAGGATGGACACGTGAGATTTTTAAAGTTAGGGCTATGAGACCTAAAGGTGAGATAATGATGTATTACATTGAAGATTTGAATGGGGAAGAAATCTCAGGAGGCTTTTACGGCGGGGAAATGCAGAAAGTTGCATTTAATTTAGGAAAAAATGTTTAAAATTGAGAAAATTTTAGGAAGCAAAGGTTCAGGAAAGAGAAAATGTACCTGGTGAAATGGCTAGGGTACCCAGAAAGCTTCAACACCTATATAAAAGCTGATGCAATAATGAAGCTTAAATAGTATGCAACATGGCTCCTAACCATTTCTACGTCACACTCCCGTCCTCCTCGTCCCTGTCTGTACACCCTAACAACACACTAGCCAACTTTGTAACAGAACTCCACGGGCCCATTGAATAGGGTCGTGATTCGTATGAGGTGGGGATATGCGAAATTCAGCTGGACACCCTCTTTTTAAATATTGAATATAAAGAATCCGTTTTTACGATTCTTAGAGACATTGACGAGTGTGAAAAAGCTGGGGTAGCTATGGATGAAACTATACGTATCGCTCGGACTAAGGTTGCACGGTATTACAGTACAGAAGTAAGACTAGGACCGGGTCATTATGGTTCGGTCGAGGATGTTGTGAGAGACTTAAACGTAAGTTTAAGAAACTCAAACCTTACGAATGATTTAGTATACGAAATCGTAAACAAAGGAAACCCTGCACATACACTAATCCTAAAATCAAAGACTAACAGACGTATTAAAGACAGTGTTCAAAATTATAACCAATGGACGATATAGCGCAGCCATCCAAAGAGACACATTTCACGAGGCACAGCATGACTTGTCCAGATTAATGTATCAATTGAAGATGGAGAAATTGGCTGAAAGCTCTCAGTCCCCAGACATGTGCTATATTTACAGTAATATAGTGGAGCACCAGTTTGTTGGGGATACCCAGGCACGCCTGCTGCGCATTGCCCACATCCCCAACCATAGAGGAAGGAGTTTGAGTATTACATATGACAGACCCCATTATGTGAATGTCGCAACTAATTTAATAACCAATATCTCAATATATATAAGAACGATTGAGGGTGAAAACTTCCCATTCGGTAACGGGAGCTTAACAGTGAAGCTACACTTTCGACGCACTGAGTTATAATGGATAGAAAGCCTTTCACCGTCTATCGAGGGGTGAGATACCAGCGCGGTAGTGGACTTGGGTCCATTTTTTCATCCATACTACGTACGGCTGTTCCTTTGCTGAAGAGGGGTGCCAGATACCTCGGAAGGAAAGCGCTACAATCAGGTCTTAACACTGCAGAAGACATATTGGCTGGGGCTAAACCTAAAGAAGCTCTAAAAAAACATTTAAAGCGTACACGGGACGAAATCATCAAAGATGCAAAGAGAAAAATGCGTGGTGGCGGGAAGAAGAAGAGGGCTGTCCGGAAGAAGGGGTCACGTGGTATTAAACGTAAAAGGATATCAAAAAAGAAGTGCTGTAAGCGAATGAAACCTATGGTTGACCACTTTTTTGACTGATATAAGCTAAGGACATTGATCTCATGAATCATAGTTTGTTTACTACTTGTCGAGAGAGGAGGCACTATTTCTAACTCGTCATGGCACGCTTCATCCACCCATGTAGTTCACAATGCTGTAAATCGGAGCTGTCCCTTTTTGAGATGCCTCCAACTCAAGTTTCTATTGAGCACAGTGATTTTATTACAATTAACCCTTTAAACACAATTAGTTCCCCGAGTGCACCTATAGAATTCGTGATACCCAGCTCAGGCCCTTACTTTTTTGATCCAAGCTGTGTGCACATGTACGCTAAGCTACGTATAGCCCATTCTGATGGAACGGTCTGCGATGACAAATATGCTGTATACCCTGAAACAAACTTTCTGCACTCCATATTCAACCAGTGTGACGTATATTTAAATCAGACCAACATATCGTCAGGCACGGGATACTATCATCTACGAGCCTATCTGGAAAATGTCCTCAACTTTTCCAAAGAAGCGAAGGCTACCTTTTTAAGTGCCGAGGGATATTATCAAACTAAAGACGAAAGTAGTATAAAGGACAAATTTAAAAATTCTAAAAAGAAGATATACGAGTGTTTTGGACGTCTGCACACAGATTTCACTTTCCAGGAGAAGTTGCTTGTCAACGGGGTGGATATGAAAATAAAGCTCACCCGCACGAGTCCTGAGATCTGCTTAAATCTGGATGCTGATCAAGAAGAGGGAGCAAAGCCCGTTGTGGTTCACATTATGGACACATACCTCCGCGTACGGCGAGTGAAATTAAGTTCACCAAAACAACTAGAAATTGAGAAAAATTTACTAAACGCTACAGTGAAATATCCTATTAACAGAGTACAAATCAAACTATATACGGTGCCTGCAGGGTTGGCGTCGAAGCAGATAGAAAACATGCCCTGGGAAATCTTCCTAAAAGGATATTAATCGGAATGCAGGACCATGCTTCGGTGAATGGAAAATATAAAAAGAGTGCCTTTAAATTCGAGAATTTCGGACTTAAAAATATAACTCTATACGTTAATGGCATTGCTTTGGGTGGAACATGGATACGGACTATTCATCAGACGCTGTGTTACCTCTTTGCGCGAGAGCCTATAGTAATCTGACCCATATTGCAGGTGATTGTGATGAGCTTGGTAATGGGTAACGCAGAAAGAATTCATTGATCAATTTAACCTTTATCCGTTTGACATTACACCTGACTTATCTGCTAGCGTAAATACGCATTTAAGCCCACAGCAGAGCGGAAACATCTCAGTGAGGTTGGAATTCACCAAGCCTATAGACGCGCCTATTAGTGTACTAGTATATCTCGAATCGCAAGCCCTAATAGAAGTAGATAGATTTAGGAGCGTTATCACTGACTTTTAAAATGGATGCTAATACACTTCAGAGAGTAATGAATAGTGAACGAGTCACACGTTCCAAATTTATCGGCGTGTTTGCGAAGAATGAAACATTGAGTTTGCCAAGTACGCGAGAATGCGGTAGTCTTATTGTGAACACAGATGTCATCGGTAATGAAGGGATTCATTGGATGCTGTCTATTTTAAAAATAGACACCGCCTGTACTATTTTGATTCACTCGGTACTCAACCCTGGAGTGACCCTTATTGTAAAATTTCTCGCTCAGTTACATATTCCCGAAGTTGTATGGAACCCGTTTCGTATACAAGGATATTTTAGTAATACTTGTGGAATGTACTGCATCTCATTTCTCATGCATATGTCATGTGATAAAGAATTTATAAATTTTTTAAATTTATTTGACCCGTGTCACACTCGACGAAACGATGAAATGGTATGCAGACAGATAAAAATCCGTTTTCCAATTGTGCGTACTCGTTGTATAGTATAATGTTTTTGTTCGTGTGTATATTTGTAACGTTAGTTTGTATATTCTGTAGTTTAAGATGGTTATTGTACTGATTTCTTTCATTTAATAAATTTATGAAAATATATTGTCTTCTTCCCCCAAAAAGATCGAAAAACACTTACATTATTTCGGTGTGACATTCATTATGCTGACTGTTCAGTATATCCTCCGTATTCATGACACGAGATTCTTCAAAAGATTGTATAACACGTGTCAAATCCTCATCGGACCTTAAAGGAGAAAGAATAATGTTCATATTGATCTTTTTTAATAAAAACATATACAGAGTATACATATTGTAAGACAGACCCCATTATGTGAAGATATCTTTGGTTCGCTCAGAGAACTCATTTAAGAGGTAAATCCGAATAACATTTATAAAAAAACATGCAAAAGATTGCCATAAAAATTTCGGTTTTAGCATAATGGTGAGTATCTAAATGAAGTATTTGACGAGATACTACATCCCTCCATATATAAAATCATTTCTGACAGTTTGTGAATAAAAAATAAAAATAAAATTATAGACACTTACATTTCTATGGTAGTCCCTTGCGTCGGATTGTAAGGAGCGTCATTGCAAATATCTTCAACGGTTTGCGTTGGAAATAATCCATCACGGTCAATCGCGTTAAAAAGATTAATTGCAGTCAATGCTGCAGTGTCACCTTCTTGATACAAATCCGGAAAAGTGTAAAGTTCGTGGTCCATGGTGGAGGGAATGTTTATGCACTGGCAGAGGGAATGATATTCACTGGCGCGAAAATAGCTACTGTTACTCCCAACTGAAAAATATTTCCTTTTATATGCACAATCGCCAAGCTCCGCCCCAAAAGATCAAGAGCAGATGTTCGTAGTGATTGGTTGTCAGTGTAGCTGGGTGGAGCTATGATAAGTTTGTGTACCAATCGTAACACCGCTATAACGGGTCCATGCTTTGGACGACTAATGGCATCTTTATATTTTCTCCAATAGATTTAATGCTCGTATTACCCCTTGCTGTCTTTACCATGTCAATATTTGCGACAATACTTGGTTTTCCCCCACTATTCCCGGATCAATAATCACTAATGTAATCGAGAGGATTTTATAATAAAGAAATTATAAATATATCCATTCCTTTAATTATATTTTTAAAAAAGAAAAGAGTATTCGGTTTCCACGTTAAACTGTGGGTCTAAGGCGGAGTGAAAAGCTTAACCATTGTTACAATTCGGGAAGAGCTAGTTATTATTATTATTACTAAAGAGAAAAATCTACATTGTTTTTGTACATATCACATTTTGCAGCCATACTATCCCGGATCAATAATCAAATGATCCTGTTATTTTAAATCCGGATCAATAATCAAATGATCCTGTTATTTTAAATGCTGAACTTATGATGTGAAAGAGTGAGCAATGATTCCCTGACGAGATGTATTTCTGATTCGGCTTCCACGTTAAACTGTAGGTCTAATGCGAGGTGAAAAGCTTAATCTTTCCAATTCGGCGAAAAGGAGTTAATTATTATTATTACTACTGTAATTTGTACCACCCTATATATATATATATATATATATATATATATATATATCCATTCCTTTATTTATTATAAAAAAAAAGAAAAGAATGAAAAACTCTCTCTCTCTCTCTCTCTCTCTCTCTCTCTATATATATATATATATATATATATATATATATATACACACACGAGATAGGTGTACGCCTGGTGTGAATGAATTCTGTATTTAAAATGAGTCTATAGTTTCATTGGTACGTTTTATTTCCCACTAACTGTGTACACGAGATAAGTGTACGCATGGTGTAAATGAAGTACTTTCAGAGTACATGCGTATTAATTTTGAAAAAACTGTTGATTTCTGATAATTATGATTTTGATAACTAAGTTGATAAAATATAAAACATTTTTTTATTTACGAGGAAGACATTCGCTTCGAGAGTGAAGTGTGTATTTCATTGGAGAAGTAATAACAATAAAATTTTTAACATTTGGAGTCAAGCGAGATTTTCTCGAGCTGAGTGGAAGAAAGGTAAGCTCGCGGTTACTTTGTGGTTAGCGTGAGACATATCTCCTCAGATTTTTTTTCTTTTTTTTTCCAGAGAAGCTGAAAGTAAATGAGATGAGTGAAATGATATGAGATTAGTGAAATGAAGTGAAATGACATGAAAATGAAATGATATGAAAAGTGCGTAATATTTTATTTTTTTCTGTTTTTGATACATAAGAAAGGTTTGCCAAAAGAAATTAGACACAGTTAATGTGTTTATTTCTTTTGCTGTTTATTATTTAATATAATTGTGTGTGTGTGTGTGTGTGTGTGTGTGTGTGTGTGTTAATTTTGAAAAATGCATAATAATAATATATCTTTCCAATTCAATAACAGAGATGTTATCTAAGAATATGCTGCCATAAAAATTTGCAAGTAAAGACATATAATCAGGGCATTTAATAAAATAGAATTTTATATACATTAGTAGCAAGGGACAAAATTGAAGGAGTCGAGCGAAGGATTCCCGAGACAGAGAGAGCAAGTTGAGCCAGATTCCTTTCAAAAAGGCCTCGGGGTAAACAGGTGTGATTCGTTCCTGGTTCAATTTCCTACTCGTCTGAACGCAATGTTCTAAGAGTTAATATTTTGGATTCGTTTTAATAACTGAAAGAAGGTAAATAAAACGCCGTTTAAGTATCTTATATTGTTAATATTGGTTTTAATAATTGATTCTCTTAAAAGGAGAAAATTCATTTGCTTTAAATTAATATACTTTTGACAATTCACTAAGGTGAAAATCCGTTTATATATATATATATATAAGGAATGACAAAATTAAATAGACACGGTTAATATGATTCTTTCTATAAGTAATGACAAAATTAAATAGACACAGTTAATATGATTCTTTCTATATATATATATAAGGTAGGGGGAAAGTTGTTCAATTTTGTGTGTATATTTCGTCTGACCTATTATTTTGGCGATTGTACGTATTATATTATTTTTTGGGAAGTAGAAGGCAAATTCTATTTATTTAATTAATAATCATTTTCTTATTGTCAATTCCGATTTTAAGTCTGTATGCTTTGGTAACGAATTAAAATGGTATCTAGCAACTCACCCTGATAATGTATACCTGTACAATTAAAATGGTATCTGGCAACTCAACCATCATCTATATAAGACCCACTTGGCTTCGGAGCTGGCAGTTTGATGCGAACTTCGGCCGAATAAAGAACTCTCTCCTTCCCTTCTTAGGTTAAGACTTAGCGTAGTTCCCTTTGGGGGGTTAGGACCTCCCGCCTTGTCCCCCCAAAGTCCTCCTCCGTCTATCCTTTCACTCTTAGGCTAAGGCAACCCCTTTGGCGGGAGGTCATCCTTCCTTCTCCCCCCGAAGATCCCTCCCCTCTCCCCCCTTCATGTGTACCCCTCCCCCATTGGCTCCTTCTAAGCCAACTGGCTGATTAGGAGTCTACAAGACAAAGGCCACTCGGCTGAAGTCTTATTATGCACTTGGCTCCTGCCAGGTGAACACCTCTCTTCCTTTCTCTCCTTCTCCTTTCTTTCTCTTGGGGGATAACGCCGCCTCCAAGTTTATATGACCCCTTGTTGCACCTACAGCATCCCCCACCCCCTTTGCAACCCCTACCTCCTTTGCAACATTAAGTTGCTGCATACCCCCACCCCATTTGCAACATTGAGTTGTTGCATACCCCACCCCCTTTGCAGCATTGAGTTGGTGCATACCCCCACCCCCTTTGCAACATTGAGTTGTTGCATACCCCACCCCCTTTGCAGCATTGAGTTGGTGCATACCCCCACCCCTTTGCAACACCCCACCCCCTTTGCAGCATTGAGTTGTTGCATATCCCCACCCCCTTTGCAGCCCCCACCTTGCAGAATTTGTTCATTATCTCTTGCAACATTGCAACATTCCTGCACTCTCCCTTTTTGCGGCTATACTACTTGCCATAATAGTAATATCACGAAATTTGAAAAATTATGTCATATATTCATAATTCTATATTATATTGATAGCTTAACTAAATATCCGCATCCGCATCCGAGGATACTGAAATTAAAGATCCGCATCCGCAGATGTTGAAAAACTGACATCCGGTCCACCACTAAATTATATATATATATATATATATATATATATTGGTCCAATGTTAATATGCAGCAGAGAATAGAATACAAAGACAGAACAAGTCACCTCTTTAATAATTTAGAAATTTTGCACCTTGCCTGTAATAATCCGTGCTCAAATTATTCTCACTGTAAACTCATAGATAGGTATCATAGTAAGATAATATCCCTGTTAAGAGAAGCAGGAAGCCCCCTGATTAAGTCTTACAACTATCATACTAAGATTATTCCTGGATGGAATGATTTTATTGCCCCCCCTGAAGAGGGAATTGAAAGACGCCTATGATTTGCGGTGCTTTCATGGTAGACCCAGATTAGGACCAGTATACATGAATATGTGTAGAAGTCGGGGTCAGTATAAGGTGGCCATAAGGCGATGTAAACAGGAAGAAGAGTCTATTCGAGCATCAAAAGCCTATGAAGCTCGCATAAATAACGATAATAGATTTCGGAAATTTGTTATGAATGAAACGGGTGTCAAAAATGTCCTCCCTCCGACAATCGATGGGGTGTCGGGGGAGGATGAAACTGCAAGGCTGTGGAAAAACCACTATTCTAACATTCTTAACAGTGTGAGTAGGGATACTCTTAAGATAGATTGCAGCGAAACGATTGTGGGAGGGAGGGACAAGGGAAAATACTTTGATATCATTTTCTGAAGTAAAGAGGTTAATTAAAGAGTTAAAGACTGGTTCTTCGTCAGGAGTAGATGACTTATCGAATGAGCGCTTAAAATATGCTTCTCGAAACTAATAGAAAAACTCTTGTTACTCCGATTAAATGATTTTCTATGGACATCTCCTAATCAGTTTGGCTTCAAAAGGTCCCACTCAACTGACCTGTGTATCTATGTACTTAAAGAAACAATATCTAAATATGTTGACAATAATTCAACTATTTATAGCTGTTTCCTAGGTACAAGTAAGGCATATGATATGGTGAACCACAATATTTTATTTGCAAAACTAGAAGACAGGAAGGTTCCCATGTACATATTAAATTTAATGAAATTTTGGTATTCCCACCAATCTTTCACTGTTAGGTGGGGCAATGTACTATCCAAGTGTTTTGGCTCCTCTTGCTGGGTGAGACAAGGCTCCTTGCTCTCCCCTATGCTGTTTAACGTGTATATTGACGGATTAATTGCTTCACTTAATGAGGCAACAGTGGGATGTTGTATAGATAACACAAGGATAAATAACTTAGTTTATGCCGATGATATGGTGGTAATAAGCCCCTCTGTTAAAGGTCTGGATCGGCTACTAAAAGTCTGCGAAGTGTATTCGCAGAAACATGATATTCTTTTTAATGTTACAAAAACTAAGGTTATGCAATTTCATCCTAAAAGTTGTAATTAGCCAGCTGATATAAGGTTTAAAATGAATGGTGAAGTAATTGAGGAAGTACAAGAGTTTAAGTATTTGGGTCAAAATATTACCATCTCCTTCACTGATGACTCGGATATTAGAAAACAATCTCGAAGCCTGTGTGCGTGCTAAAGCGAATATGACCATAAGGAACTTTCGATTCTGTACAAGTGAAGCTGAAGACACTCTCTTTCGTACTTTCTGCAGTAATATATACGGACAGCAACTGTGGGTGAATTATAAAAAAAGTTCTGGCAGAACCCTAAATTTGCTGTACAACAGGTCTTTTAGACTCTTACATAGATTACCCCCGAAATGCTCAGCTTCGCAAATGTTTGCTACCCGCAATGTCCCGAGCTTCCCGGAGGTAACAAGACGTGCTCAACACAGTCTAATGCAAAGAATTAAAAAATCAACCAACCCGATCATCCAAGCCATCCATGAGTCGTGCCATTTATCCTCTAAGCTATGGACTTCTTGGTACGAAAACGTGTGTCTGTAGCTCCACTTAACTTCGACATTACAGTATTATTTCTAATCAGTTGTATAGTTGTATATATTGTATTAATAATATTTGTCATATGGACTATAGTCTGCCAATAAACCTTTTCATTTTCATTTTCATTTCACTTTCATATATATATACAGGGTGTCTCAGAAGTCGCGCACTATAGGCTTTATTCGAATTTACGAGGTTTACGAGTCGAAATGGTTTATAAGTGATGTTTAATTACAATATACTGTATGTTCGATAATGTTCGAATAATAAAATTAACAGTATGTGCAGTTAATAAAAAAGCTATCTTAAAAATATTAAATTGAAGGAAACTACATTAGCCAATGGTGTTTTAGAAGTCGCGCACCATTGGCTAATGTAGCTTCATTCAATTTAATTATTTTAAGATAGCTTTTTGATTAACTGTACATACTATTAATTTTATTATTCGAACATTATCGAACATATATTGTAATTAAACATTACTTATAAACCATTTCGATTCGTAAACCTCGTAAATCTGAATAAAGCCTATGGTGCGCGGCTTCTGAGACACCCTCTATATATTAGTATAATTGGGCAGAATATTTTCATTCAAACATGTTTCATTAAAGACCAAGGCATAAGTAGCATTAATGAGTTTCTTTTTGGCTTTTTCTAATCTTCGAACACATGTTCTTTGTTCTTCAGAAAGCTTGAAAAGCAGATTGCCAATTGTCACTTTCATTTTATTTTCATAAGTTATACACGTGAGCTTTTGCCTTCCTTAGGGCATCATCAGACTAAGAATGTCAAATTTAAATTTAAAATCCTTCAGAGACGTACTTAGCATTTAGCCCACCCCTAGGCATGGATTAAAGTACTTTGTTATTTATTTTCTATTTTTTCTTCTTTGCCCTATTTATGTTGAAATACGACAACATTTGCCGCCCGAGGCAGGTGTCTGCTCTGCCAACACGTAAATCTGCCTATATATACACACAGGGCCGGATTTAGGAGTGGGCAAAGTGGGCAGCTGCCCATGGGCCTCCACATCTTGGGGGCCTCTACATATTGACAAGCCATTATCAAAATAGAAAAAACCCGAAACTAGAAAAACCCGATAGATGATCAACAAAAAAACACGCGCATCCAATACCACTGTAGTACATAAACTTTTACCAATTACTATTTGTTGTGTACTGATTATTATTTTGTTTTTATTACTCTTTTAGGCCTACTCTCACTATAATGGAATACCCGAGTAACCCGAGGCTTTCATTTTTTGCAGAAATGAGTGGAATGGACAGATACAAGAGTGCACGATGTTTTGAAAGTGTATGTATGTTAATTATATTATGAATCTTATGGATGACTTCAATTATGTCTTCCCCTAAGGTAGGGGGGCCTCCACATGGAGGCTGCCCAGGGCCTCCACACGTCTAAATCCGGCTCTGTATACACATACTGTGTGTAATTATTATTCTTCAGTAAATCTCAGGGCCGTGAAAATTGGGCCGAGGGCCGCGGTCTGAGTACCACTGTTCTGAAGTGAAACCCACTAATTTAAGTTTAAAGATAAAACCCCTTGTTTGTTTCATCAGAGTGGCAAGAAACCGAATGTACAGTATATATCAGTCCGAATTGGTGAGTTTCTTATACAGTGTATAAGCCTTAAACATAAGCTTCTCATTATAACCTCTAAGACCCTCACCATTCAAAAGACCCTCACCATCCGTAAGCTACGTCTTACGTACATGCCACTCTCAAACTAAATACATCTGAGCTGTTTACCTTTCTCCTCATTCTACTGACTATCCAAAACTGTTTAACTACCTCACTTCCAGAGTAGAATACATTCCATCCCACTCTCCTTTAACTGAAATCTCCATTTTAGGTAATTTCAATATTCACCACCACCTTTGGCTTTCCTCCCATTTCACTAACATCCCTAGCGAACTAGATTACAACTTTTCTATCCTGAATGACCTAGAGCAGATTGTACAGCACCTTACTCAGATTCCCGATCACCTTGGAGATAGGCCTAATATTCTGGATTTATTTCTCACCACTCATCCTTCTTATTCTGTGGTACTTTTTTCTCCGTTAGGCTACTCTGACCACAATTTTATATCTGTTTCCTGTCCTATTGCTCCAACTCGGCCTCTGGATCATCCCAAGAGGAGACGCCTTTGGCACTTTGGCGCCACTGATTTGTAGGCTCTTGAGCAGTACTTCTTTCATTTCCCATGGAACGATTACTTCTTCCATGGCTCTTCGACTGTAGTGAACACATCACGGAGGCGATTCTCTCGGGCATGTAGGCGTACATTCCATAATCTATTTCTTCTACTAACGCCAAAAAACCTTAGTTTAACTTTGCTTGTTCTAATGTCATCCTCATCAAGGGGGAGGCTTTCAGAAAGTAACGTCTCCATCCATCTCCATCTAACTCCTGACTCTCACTCAGCTTATATTTCTGCCAGGAATCGTGCAAAATCTGTTTTCGAACCACCAAAAATTCCTTCATCAAAAAAAAATGTGAAAACCGAACCAATTTTAATTCTTCTCGCTCTTTCTGGCATCTAGCTAAGAACTTCTTCGACAACTTTACTTCTTTCCCTTCTCGTTTCCATTCCGACGGTTCAGTTGCCGTCTCTTCTCCTGACAAAGTTGAATTCTTCGCTCAAACTTTCGCCTCCAACTCAACCCGAGACGATTCCGGTGCTGTTCATCTATTTCCTTCTCCCTCTAACTTTATTATGTCTGAAATTAGAATCTCTTCCAAAGATATTCTTTCTGCCCTATTTGGGCTCAACTCTAGGAAGAGAGTTGAGCCACCCTCTAGGACCTCAAGGGTCCTAAGGGTTTCCCTCATGTTCTCAAGAACTGTGCATCTGTGCAAACACCCTGCCTAGCCAAGTTCTTTCATCTGTCTTTCAACTAGTACTCTTCCTTCCTTCCTGCTGGTAGTTTGCTTTCATTCAGTCTGTCCCAAAGAAGGGTGACTGCTCTCAACCTTCCAACTATAGTCCACTTGCTTTGATTTCTTGCCTATGTAAATTTTTTTAATCTATCCTAAATAGCAAGATAAATACTGTAAATATTTCTCTTCTTAGAATCTCCTTTGAGATCGTCAGTGTGGGTTCCGGAAGGGACGTTCTACTGACGATCTTCTTCCATATCTCTGACTCTTAGTCATACTCCTGTCGGGATTTTGGTGAACCTTTGCTATTGCACTAGAAACATCCAAAGCATTTGAAATAATCTGGTACAGATCTTTAATTTCCAAACTGCCATCCTTCGGTTTCTATCCTTCTATCTGTGTCTTCATCTCTGATTTCCTTTCTGGCTGATCTATAACTGTGGTTGTAGATGGCCACTGTTCTTCTTCTAAAGCTATTAACAGTGGTATTCCTGAAGGTTCTGTCCTGTCACCCACTCTTTTCCTTTTATTTATCAATGATCTATTAAGTCGCACTTCCTGTCCTATCTACTCCTATGCCGATGATTCCACCCTTCACTTCTCCATCCGCATCACAAAGCGTCCCTCTCAACAGTCACTCCATGATTCGTGTAGGACGGCTATGGACCTGACCTCTGATGTTTCCTCAATTTCTGATTGGGGCCGAGAAAACCTTGTGGTTTTCAGTGCCTCAAAAACTCAGTTCTTTCATCCGTCTACTCATCATAATCTTCTACACGACTATCCCCTTACCTTAAACAATACATCACTTTATCCTTCCTCTTCTTTTAATATTGGCATTTCCTTTTCTCGTGATCTTTCCTCTAAAGATCACATATACTCTCTTTCTAAAACAGCTTCTAAGAGGTTAGGTGTGCTCTACCGGCTCCACAGTTTCTTCATCTCCGCACAGTTGCTTTCTCTGTATAGGGGTCTTGTCCGCCCCTGTGTAGAGTGTGCTTCTCACGTGTGGGGTGGCTGAACCAACGCAGCTCTACTTGACTGGGGGAAATCAAAGGCTTTTCGTCTCATCATTTCCCGCTTCTGACTAACTGTCTGCAATTCATCACTCTATCCTTCCACTTCTTTTAATATTCTTGGCATTTCCTTTTCTCGTGATCTTTCCTCTAAAGATCACATATACTCTCTTTTTAAAACAGCTTCTGAGAGGTAAGGTGTGCTCTACCGGCTCCACAGTTTCTTCATCTCCGCACAGTTGCTTTCTCTGTATAGGGGTCTTGTCCGACCCTGTATGGAGTATGCTTTTCACGTGTGGGGTGGCTGAACCCACACAGCTCTACTTGACTCGGGGAAATCAAAGGCTTTTCGTCTCATCATTTCCCGCCTCTGACTAACTGTCTGCAGTCCCTCTTCGCCACAATGTTGCCTTGCTCTCTCTTTACTATCGCTATTATAACAGACACTGCTCTTTTGAAGTCTTTAACGGCATCCTCCTCCATTTAAGAGAGCATGCAGTACGAGACTTTCAACACACTCATTCCCCTTTTGTGCAACTCGTTGGGGCCAGCGGATCTGTTGCTGTTTGGTGTCCTTTGCATTCCTTTGTAACTATCACGCAAGGGTTAATAGGTATTTTCAATCTTTCATCTACTCAACCGGTCAACTTTGGAACAATTTTCCTCAGTCCATCATATATATATGCCCCTTGGAAAAAAAAAAATAAAAAATAAGCAGAATGGGTGAATTTGAGAATTTCTTTCTTTGGTTCCTTTAGAAGACTTCACGGTCTTTCATGAGAGATAGTTGTAGGTTTAAAAGAAAAACAAAATGAAAAACAAACAAAACAAAAAGAAAAACAAAAACAAAAACACACAAACCTTCTCTGACGAGATGTTGAGTTGTGTAGGAAAAAAATTCATGGCTCTCTTTACGCAGCTTTCCGCCAGCGTTCCGGTGCGTCCGGTTTCGCGGTCCCCGTTAGTTTTATCTTAAAAATTCTGGAAGCGTTCGTGCAGAAGGCGCACTTCTGGCGCATCAGATTTCTGCTAATATATATGCTAGTGAATAGAAACAACTTATATATTATGTATATGAAGAAGAACTATAGCGTCTGACAAATAGCAAAGATTTCTTTAACGCCGAACCGTGGCCTTATGGCAATATGATCCTGACAAACGAACCTTGTAATCAGAATATTAGAAATTATTTTGGCTTAGATAGGAAAAACCTTAAAATAAAATTCCATAATTCAGGCATGAAAGGGTTAGTAGTTTCATAATATCCCGAAAGACAACCTATTTTACCTAGTAGGCCTTTACGAAGATGTGTAAGGTCTCAAAAAATACAGCAGAGATTGGGCACGCCAATATCTCTGCATAAGCCCTTAAAAATCATTTTTTGCCAACTGTGTGTAGATTCATCGCTTCGGTTAATTAATACCATTAATTAATACCGATACCAGACAAAAAAATTAGAATAAATATAGTTAACTCATAAACAAATTTTGTTTTGTTCTAATATTTTTTATTACGAGATTTTTATTACGTTCACTGTTCTTGTTTATAGTAGAGGCGGGGCCACCAGCTTGACCTCCGTGTGAAGAGAAACCAACGCACGAAACAACATAAGGTTCATAAGGTATAGATCCAGAAAATATTAACTAATTTCATTTAAATTACATTTCATTTATCTAATCTAGGGGTAGCATTTATATTTCAATCCGGTAAAATTCGTATAGTAACGAGGTAACATTGTAATCATCATGATCAGCAAATATTATCATTATGAAAGCTAATTATATATGTACAATTGTACATATACAGTATATATATATTAGGGTGGCCCACTTTTCAATTTTTTTTGAAAAGTATAGGTGATCGTGGTTTTTTCCCATTATTTGGCACTATACTAGCACATTGGTACCATTTTTACAAAAATTGACCAATATTTAGGGGTCTCGCATCGACCTTGAAATTACTAGTTTTTTTTTTTAAATGCATACTTTTTAACTTTTTACTGAATCAAGATAAATCATTAGGTAGGGATGTTTTCTGAATCCTCTTAATGGGAGAAGTCGTTTGGTGTGCCTGCCAATGTCATACGACTAACGGTTTAAAGGTTGTGCCTGTATACAGGTAATACCAATGTGCTAGTATAGTGCCAAATAATGGGAAAAACCACGATCACCTATACTTTTCAAAAAAATTAGTCACCATACCCGGGCGGAATGTATAATGTATATAGGTAATTAGAAAATGCACTATGCCTGTGCCAGGTACCTAACCTATTTCTTTTTTTGCAGATCATAACATTTTGAAATTCTGTCTGAGTTCCTCATCCTTTGTCATGGACAAATCGATGGCAACCATAACTGGAAGAACTCTTGAAGCTACAAATAGAGAGTCATCAAAAGGAAAGGCGAAAATAACATCGCTACCTTCTCTAAGATCGGCCTCGGAAATTTTTTTAGTTGGCCAACCGTCGTCCTCCATCAGTGGTAGCAAATTGCCAACAACACGGCAGGTTTTGCAATACTTCTTCAGTGTTATCCAGTACACTGCTAACAGGAAAGACGCATTCAAAGAAACCGTAAACAACGTCTTAAAGTTTTGGAACATGGCCCGCATTAAAACAATCACAAAGCTCAACTGCGAACGGAAGCTAGAGGCATTGTGGAAAGAGTGGCACTTACTCCAAAAGAGCAGAAAACGAGAAACTGACGCCGGAGGAAAACGGCAGAAGTTTTCGGACAGTGTGGACAAGCTGTGGGATATCGGAGCATCTAACGCTGTCGAAGATATAAAGAAGAATCGACTGCTGTCCGACAAGGACAAGAAAGAAGATATTGACTTCTACCTCGATCAACGTGGTCCTCGGGTGGCAACGATGAGCGGGAACGATAAAGTTTTCGCTGTAAAAAGAAAGCTACAGGAAGGAATAAAACGTCCTCGCCGGGAACCGCAAACCTCAAAGTGTGCATACGAAACCGGAGATGAGGCCATGGAGAATGATGATACTGGCATGTCAGGAGAGTCGGAGACAGAACTAGCGTTCCCCCTGCCGAAAGAGCCAAGTGTGTCTGTCAATCTTCCTCGCCGCATCCTTAATGCACCTGCTGTCATGGAAGTGGCTGATCGTTTCGGCACGTCCAATAATCAGGTGCGTATTGTGTATAGTATTCATCGATAGCGTCAGTTTTAAAGTGTCCCGTAACCCACATGTATTCTTGACAGTTTCCTTTCCGCTTTCCATTCTCTACATAGGTAGTAAGCATTGTGGCTGCTATCACACGTTCGGTGGATCCACCAGCAGACATCAATCAGTTCAGCATCTCGAAAGAAACGGCTCGCCGGGGAAGAGTGTCACATCGCCGTGAAGTGGCACACTGTTGTCCACTGGGATGGCAAAATGGTCAAGGTCAGTTGATTAAGTTTTCATAGCTATCAATTTAGTAATGAGATTCATGAAGCATAATGTCAATTAAAAAGAGAACTGAATGTGAACAAAAATAGGTTACTTTACAACCATGAAATTGAAATATATGGCATGTGTTTCAGAACTTCCTTGGAACGGCGGAGCACCGCCAAGTAATTCTCATCTCCGGGGCTCCTCATTTCACAGAAGGAAAGTTGCTGTCAGTCCCAGCTGTTGCTGACGGCACCGTACTGTCGCAGGCGCGGGCAACCATACATGCTCTCGAAGATTGGGGATGTAAGGAGAGCGTCATCGGACTCTGCTTCGACACCACTTCCACCAACATGGGGAGGGTGCAGGGTGCAGTTGTCCGGCTGGAAAACATGCTCGGGCGACCGCTACTCCAGCTGGGATGCCGTCATCACGTCCTAGAGCTTATCGTGGGGGCAGTAGCCGTCACCCTGCTCGGAAGGACTACGGCACCAACTGATCCTTTGTTTCAGCAGTTGAAGAGAAGGTTAGTTCATTTTTTGTGCAAGGTAAAGTTAGGACACACATGATATTCCACTAGTTTATAAAACAGCAAGCCAAACCGGAACTTCAGAGTTTTCTCACACAATTTTCTTGTTTATTATTTTTGAAGATGGGACGAGCTCGATCTCTCGACCTACTGCAAGGTGCAGGTCGAGAATCTGGCGGAGAGTACGTGGCTAATAGAACTCCGGGACGCGGCGGTCAGCTTCCTGAGCACAGCTTCTGGTTTCGTCAGAGACGATTACCGGGAAGTGGCAGAGATCACGCTCCTGGTACTCGGGACACAACCACGCCGTGGCATTCACCTCATGCGCCCAGGAGCCTACCACCACGCAAGATGGATGGCTAAAGTTAGTATTTTCAAACAAAAATAGTCTAGAGATAAGTTTAAATGTTATTCAAAGATAAACATTTCATTATAACGCAAACAAAGTAATTGGTAACAATAAACCTGTCTTACTTACAATGGTGCCTATTCTGTTTCAGGTCATCTACTACACAAAACTGCTGATGTTCAGTAGGCAGCTGGAGCTCGACGCCGAGCTGGTCGACAAACTGCACAGGATCGTGGTGTTCATCGCTCTTCTGTACGTACCAGCTTGGTTGGCGGCCCCTATAGCAGCTGATGCGCCGTTGAATGACCTGGTACTATACCAGCGCTTTCTGAGGTATAGGGCAGTGGACCGCGAGGTGGCAGAAGCGTCACTGGCAGTGATGAGGCGGCACTTCTGGTATCTGAGGCCTCAGACCGTCATCTTCTCTCTATGGAACAACAAGGTGGATGGCACTGTGAAGCAACAGATGGCAGAGAAGCTGTCCCACCTCCCTGTACCCAAAGACTTCACATACGAGAACGTCTCAGTCGACGAGATGACGCTACTCCCCGACCTGATCGACGAGTCCTCCTGGTTCTTATTTGCAGGTCTGAAGATGTATGGGTCTTCGTGGCTCACCCTGCCAACTGATAAGTGGGACGAGAACGAGGACTTTTGTCGTCTGAAGGATGTGATCTCTAATCTCCAAGTCACCAATGACGTCGCTGAAAGAGGAGTCCAACTGATACAAGACTATGCGAACACGGTCACAAAGGACGAGGCACGGCTGCAGGATCTTCTGCAATTGGTGGAAAAGAACCGGAAAGAGCTCGGCGACTTCAAGAAGTCATCACTCGCCACGATGACATAGCACAGAGGGACAACGTTGCAGCCAGTGACGTGTGATAGTGGTCAATACAATGCAAAAGTGATTGTTTAAGTTATTGTTTCTTTCTTCCTTATTTGTCTGCTATTTGCTGATTTTTTTGAAAAGTATAGGTGATCGTGGTTTTTCACATTATTTGGCACTATACTAGCACATTGGTATTACCTGTATACAGGCACAACTTTTAAACAGTTAATCGTATGACATTAGAAGGCACACCAAACGACTTCTCTCATTAAAAGGATTCAGAAAACATCCCTACTTAATGATTTATCTTGATTCAGTAAAAAGTTAAAAAGTACTAATTTAAAAAAAAAAACTCGTAATTTCAAGGTCGATGCGAGACCCCTAAATATTGATCAATTTTTGTAAAAATGGTACCAATGTGCTAGTATAGTGCCAAATAATGTGAAAAACTACGATAACCTATACTTTTAAAAAAAAATTGAAAAGTGGGCCACCCTAATATATATATGTGTGTGTGTATATATATATGTATATGCATATATATATATATATATATATATATATATATATATGTGTGTGCGTGTATATATATATGTATGTGTATATATATATATATATATATATATGTCTGTGTGTGTGTCTGTGTGTGTGTGTGTGTAAAAATGAACAATGAATAATTCCTATGTTCAAATATTTTTATATCCATTCGTATGATTCTTATATTAATTTATTTAATTCTTATATCCATTTATATATTTCGTATATTTATATAATCCTGTATATTCTTATATATTTATATTCATATAATCTTTATATTTAAATATTCATTTTTACATAAGGACCAAAATCGCTTAACGCGAGTTTGGATAAAATTTTGATTTGCTTTCTATTTTTACCAAATAATCGGTGAATTGTTTAATTTTTTTTAATATTCCTTAATATTTACTGTATACTCGTATAAGTATATATGTTTAATTAATAGTTTCACTCACTCTTTGTACAATGGCTATAAACCCTTTCATTACTGTATTTCTCTAATTCGTTTCTTCTAATTTCTCCCAGTAATGACTTGTACTGTACGTACGAATTAAATAACGATGGCGTATTGATTATGAATTGACGTATCGTATGGCATAATTTGAATAACTATGACATCATAAAGTAGCTTAATTCCATTCACATTTTCCATAACTTGAATACTGGTCATATCTTTAGTATTCAATGTATGGTAAATTCTTTAACATAATATTATTATTCGACCATATTCATTCAAACGTCCATATCTTATTTTGACCGTTATCTTTTATTAATTGTATTAATTATTCATGCATCGGACCTACCTATTGTCTACCTATTTTCTACTTATGCACTCGTACATGTCCGTTGATAGTCATGATTACGAACATGATCATGATTACGTACATTCGGGTGTATCATGCTCATTGAAGCGCGGATTTCAAGTTTGGCAGTATGTATTCCTTTGTAAAATAAAATGTTAGGAGAGGTTTGTTTTCTTGAACTTTTGCTAAAAATCACGTTTAAGTGTTCAAATTTCCACTTTTTCGTTTTCTGGTTGTGTATAGAACAGCTGTGCAGGACATACATTGTAGTACAAATGTAACAGATCGGTTTCTTACCAAACAAAACCATTGTAACAGCTGTTATAGGCTACCAGAGTTTCACTGTGATAATTTTCTATGTTTCAGATACAAAGCTTGGTGAAGATTGTGTAGCCACCATGGCTAAGCAAGGACAAAAGACCAGAAAAAGTTATGGTTCAAAGCTGAGTGATCTGGTGGGTCCAGGCAAGCAGTTATTTCCCACAGAAGTTCCAACCTGGAGAGCTGTGTTTCAGAGAGGAATCCTCTTCCAGGAAGAGAAGCTGCTTCTGGATGATATGAAGAGAGCTCAGTACCCTCTGCAAGATTTGGCATCACTGGTACTGGCACAGTGGCACAAAAACAATGCGAAGTTCACTCCTCCTGTGATCATTCAAGAGAGATCCATTGCCTGGAAGATTCATGTCAAGTGGAATGAAATGATCGACCTAGTGAATGGCAGAGTGAAGGCTGCAAAGAGAGAGAAGAGAATATCTGAATTTGATACATTGCTTGACATACCAGCCTGCAGACATGATATCACTCTCTGTGGAACTGAAGCATCTGGCTGCTCTGGCTGTGCTTCTAGAGTTCATGTCGAATGTGACTGTCCTCTGCCTCAGAAGATTCCAACGCTAGAGCTAGAGTGGCTCCATTACCAGAGGATCAAAACCTTAGAAGTTTCTGGCTTCCGGATGGTATCTGTTGATGTGAAGGAAACAGTGAAGCAGGTGAAGGCTGCTAAGAGGAAAGAGGAAGAACTGAAGGCAGCTGAGAAGAGAAACAGAAAAGAGGAAGAAGAAAAGGAGCTACTGCTTAGAGCTGATGATGGTGATGATGATGAAGATGAGGTGACTTCCTTGCAAGAATCTCCAGGCAGAGCAGCTCCTACTGCTGACACAGATTTTTCCAATACTGCACCAGGCACAAGCTCCAGTTTCAACACTGGCAAAGTCTCCACCTCTCCACACTCCACACTCCTGCAGCCGCCATTGCAACTGGTTTCTTGCAAGATCTCATCAAAGCTGGCCATCTATCTGCTGATAAGGCATATCTAGCTGTTAACAGGATGAAGATGCGGAGGGGCAAGGAGTCTGCAATAGGTGCCTCAGTGGAGGCCGTGGAGAAAAGGACAGAGGGAGAGGAGATCAAGGGAATTTTCTTTGATGGAAAACAAGATAAGAAGACAAAGATTATGAGGTACAATGAAGAAACTGGCCGCTTCCATCCTGATATTACAACTGAAGAACACTATAGTGTTACCTGGGAACCTGAGGGGAAGTATCTCTTCCATTGTCCACCAGAAGAACCTGAAGGAAATGAGAAACCTGCACTGAAGATAGCTCAGGCTCTGTTTGAGTGGATTAGTGCTCATGGTGCTAAAGATACTATTGTGGTCCTTGGTGGTGACTCCACCAACACAAACACAGGACCTGATGGAGGAACCATCACTCACTTGGTGAGACTGCTAGGTCACAAGTGTCACTGGCTGATATGCCAATTGCATATTAATGAACTCAGCCTCGGGCACATGATCATCAAGCTTGATGGTCCCTGCACGCACAAGTCTGGGTTCAGTGGCCCAATAGGAAAACTTTTGGAGAAGATCAATGACATACGTACCTGTCAACTTTAGCTTCAAGGCTCTGCCAGGAGAAGAAGATATAATTGAACTGCCAGAAGACATTGTACAGAACCTTAGCACTGACCCGAAGAACTGCTGCCTACTGATCAAAGCTCTGAAGACAGGAGATTTGAGAAAGGAAGTTGCTGGTCTGAAGTGTGGCCCACTGAATCAGTCACGCTGGTTGACTACAGGTGAGGCTCTGTTGCTGCTGTGGATGAGGCAGCATGGTCTGAAGGGGGAGGTGTTGAAGAAGCTGGAGGTGCTGCTGAAGTTCTGCCTGGACTTCTACTTCAAGATGTATTTTGAGATTAAAGTGAAGCACCGCATGATGTATGGACTTCACCATACTGTGACCGCTCTTGGACTGCTGAGAAGCAAGACCTCTGAAGTGAGGAACATAATCACTCATGTGATAGTTCGTGGAGCGTATCATGTTCACAGTAGGGTGGATCGATTTTACATTGTTTTCGATTTCCATATTCTAATAGAGACAAAAACTTGCGCATGCATGAGAAAATAGCCTCTGCAAAATCTTAGCTTAATAATCATCTTCTGTCCCCGGCAGAGCGATGAAAATCATATTTTAGTAGACAAAAACGTATTTTTCTTATAATTTTTAAAATATTTCAATATGCATCAAAATTATTACTAATAACTATAAAGTCGATGAAAAAGACCTCATATGATCGTTTTTCCAAGCGCGTTGTCTTACGTTAATATCTTTTGCCCCCGGCAACAACGTCAAATGTTGAAAAAATAGGTAATTTATATACATATTTTCAGATCGGCTCTTTGTCTTAAATAATGCATTTATATATTTCCCATAGCATTTATATCGTTGCTTAGGCATGAAATAACACACACGCAAAATTTTATGACTCTAGAGTCTAGAGTAATATCTTCTGTCCCCGAGAAAAGTCTAAATGTGGATTATAATTACGTTAATGCGATGTTATAAGTACGATAAGTACTAAGTACAGCTCCTCGCTTGCTAATTTTATAAAATTAGCCACAATGTCGTCCGTGCTAATATTGTTAGTCTCTAGAAAGTTGATGATATCTGATGTTATTGCAGTGGCAGAACCTGATGCAGGAGTGAAATGCCCCATGTACTGGGATTCTGGTTCTTGAACTAAAACTATATGCTCTTCTACCACAGTCTTTCTATGCTTCACATTGTCTATTTCTTCTTGTGTCATTGTTTTATCTTTACGTCCGTCAAAGAAAATGCCCTGTAATGGTAGCGTGATCTTGTCATCTTGCTGATGCTCAGAACGAACTCTTTTTCTGGCTCTTCTTATCTTATTTCGATCAATCACTGAACTGACATCAACTTCTCGTATCCAGCCAACATCCTCTAACAACGAAGAAGCAATAAATGAAGCAGCTCTGTCTGAGACGCCCGTACGATCACAAGCTTCAGCAAGTACCTGGAGTTTCATTCGTGTTTTTTCCTTCATGTCATGTTTATCTCTCGGTGTTAGTTCATACGATGACGATGATTCTATAGATGTATCCTCGGTTTCACTAGAGGCTGACGAAGAAGGTTGTTCTTGAGAAGTTTCTTGTCGTTTACTAGTCGACGGCTCTTGATGTTCTGCTATTCCTTCTTGTTTCAATATCGCCAATCTTCTTGCAAGAGTCATCTCGTTTTTATTTGTTGTTTCAACATCCAAAGTTCCTATTGCCATTTTGCGATCACTTCTTTGGTCGAGTAAAAACTGTTGCTCTTTCAGTGGTACTCGTCGTTCACGAGGGCAGCCGCATTTTGTCAAATCAGGGCATTTACAAGCCGATATGTCAAATAAGGTGGTCTTAGTTGATTTCTTGAAGGCCTCAAGATTTTTCTGTAACGATTCGTTCTTCTTTTTCGCGTTCAGTGATTTGATGATGTTAGCCATTTTATCACGATAACTTTTCAACATTTGATTTATCCGTGCTGTCGAAACTGTTGGAATGGAAGCTAATTTCCACAAGTATTCCAGTCTCTCCGTGACCACAGCGGCGATGTCTTTGAATGGAGGTTCCTTCTTTGATGATCTCAACTCAGTTCTCACATGATGGTAGTATTGCATCACATCTTCACATGTGGGAAAACATCGCAAATTCAAATCTTTCCCAGCACCAAATATTGGACACGTAACCGATCTTCTAGTTGTAGCGGTAGCCATCCTGTAAAGATTAAAGAATAATGTATTGTTCTGTTACGCAATAAAATCGAAAAAAACAGTTATGATAAAAACAAACAAGGATATGAGCAGAGAGATTGAGCACACTGAGGACTCTGAGTGAGGAGCCCCACACACACACACACACACTGAGGACTCGAGGAGCCAGCTGCAAAATACATACCTGCCTTCGACGCTGTCAAAAGGCAACTGAGGGCAGAGCTGGGCACTTGCGTTTTTTTGCGCGTTTTTTTGCGGTACTGCGGTACTGCGGTACTACTACCGCAGTACCGCAAAGGATCGCTGAAAGTACAGCAGTACCGCTACCGCATTCAAATTTCCCGCGGTACTTTCCGCGGTACCGACCAACACGGTAGTACCGCAGTACCGCAGGACCGCAAAAAAAACCGCAAGTGCCAAGCTCTGACTGAGGGAACTGCGCAGTGCGTACTGGCGCGTCAATGGCAGCACTCACCAGAGATGACCTTTAAACCCTAGCCTAGAGTCATAAAATTTTGCGTGTGTGTTATTTCATGCCTAAGCAACGATATAAATGCTATGGGAAATATATAAATGCATTATTTAAGACAAAGAGCCGATCTGAAAATATGTATATAAATTACCTATTTTTTCAACATTTGACGTTGTTGCTGGGGGCAAAAGATATTAACGTAGGACAACGCGCTTGGAAAAACGATCATATGAGGTCTTTTTCATCGACTTTATAGTTATTAGGAATAATTTTGATGCATATTGAAATATTTTAAAAATTATAAGAAAAATACGTTTTTGACTACTAAAATATGATTTTCATCGCTCTGCCGGGGTCAGAAGATGATTACCTATTAAGCTAAGATTTTGCAGAGGCTATTTTCTCATGCATGCGCAAGTTTTTGTCTCTATTAGAATATGGAAATCGAAAAAAATGTAAAATCGATCCACCCTAGTTCACAGTGAGAACCTCATTGCCGCTCTCCTGTGCAGTGAAAATGAGGAGGAGAGGGCATGCTGGGTTGAGATGATCAAAATCAGAGGTAAGTCTGAGTATGGAGACATGAGTCTGAGAACTCATAGAAACTCTAAACTGAATTTTGATGCCACTTCTCCAATTACTCTGATTAATTGGGATAAGGAGAAACTGTATGAGCCACTCTTCATTTGTAAGATGTCAAGAGGAGAAGTTGAGGAGCTTCTCAGGTCTCCACTTGAAGTTGAGAACTTCTCAGTTCACACTCAAAGCTGTGAAAGAGCAGTCCAGGAAGTTTCAACTGCAGCTCATGCAGTGTATGGGCAAGAGAGAAGAGATGGTTTTGTTCGTGCTAGGATCGATCACAGAGAATTGTTGCCAGTTTTCAAGTAAAAGCAAGACATTATGAATATGTTTTAGAGCTCTACAAGACCTGCTAGACTAATCAAGATGCTTTCAGAAGAAAAAATCTCAAAACATTCAGTTGACCCGCATATTATTACAAGCTGGGGTGGAGGAGGGACTTATACAAATATTAAAGAAGAATTGCAATTGCAAAATAAAGGTTGAACATCACAGCAGCTTTCAGAAAAGTGGGGGCAGCTGCCATCACACTCAGTGATGCCGAAAAGAAAATAAATAAAAATTGGTGGAGGTGTTTCTAAAAGAAAGAAAATGCAAGACCAAGAAAGAAGAACAAAAATATTCTGCCTGATGAAGAGAACAGCCGCGAAATGTGGTATATAGGAGACTAAAAATCATACAATTCCCTAGTTTTTGGCCATTTTCGATGATTTTGGTTATTTTAGGGGTTATGAACCACTTCGGCTGATCTTAAATGTGTCCAAGCATGCCCCTAGAAATGCTCAAGGGTGTATGTGAACAATATGGCACACATGAAGGTCATTTGAGGCTACCAAGTCTTTGAAATTGGCCAAAAATCCCATTTTTCGACAAAAAAGTGCGATTTTGAACACTTAAATGCGATTTCTCGCAAAAGTTGCAGAAGACGAACCCCTTTTAAAATTCAATTTTACATAGGAATACATACTGCCAATCTTGAAATTCCAAGTTTTTCAATATTCAACCTGAGCATGATACACCCTACTGAGCTGTCCCTAGCCATCCGCCATGGTTACAGAATATTGAAGATATATGAGGTGTGGAGGTTTCAAAAACTCCCCAACCTTTTCACGCCGTATATAAATACTTTTTGAAGGATAGAGTAGAAGCATCAGGCTACCCCCGACGAATTAAGAGCGAGGATGAAAAATCGGCTTACATTCAGCGTTACCGTGACCATGAAGGGATACAACTTGACCGGGACCAAATTGTTAAGAACCCTGGCAAGCGCTTTAGTGCAAAGCTGTGCCTAAATAGTGTTTGGGGCAAGTTTGCACAGAATACAGGTAAGGGGAACGTTCACCTAGCCCAAAGTTATAACGAGGTGTGGGATTATGCCAATGCCCCTGATAAAGAGGTTATGGAGATCGTGAATGTTGGTAACACTTACATAATAAAGTACAACATCACTGAACTGGTCACAGATACCTCACGCGTTACAAACATACCTGTAGCCAGCTTCACAACGGCATCGCACGCATCATGCTTTCGGGACTACTGCACTCTCTTGGGAGGAGGGTGCTGTGCGCTGACACAGATAGCGTAATATTCACAGAGAGGGAGGGTGAATACATGCCGCCTATTGGGGAATTCCTCGGAGAGTTGACTGACGAGATCAAGGATGAGTATGGTTATGGTGCATACGCTGACTCCTTTGTATCAACAGGGCCAAAAACTTAAGGGGTACGGGTGAGGGTAGGGAAGAATATGAAATATATCGTGAAGGCTAAGGATATTACGCTTAACCAGGCGAACCGACGAGTCGTTAACTTTGACTCGTTGAAGGATCTAGTGTGTTTGGAAGATGAGGCCGACCAGCCACCCCAACTTACTGTGGGGACCCACAATTTTCTGGCGCAGAAACTGAGGGGCGTGAAGGAACTTAGGGGCACAAAGGTATGGTGTAACACCTATAGGAAACGTTACCAGGTGCCTGGTACCTATGATACCGTACCCTTTGGATACCATAATCCTTGATTGTTTTATATATATATATATATATATATATATATATATATATATATATATATATATATATATATACAGGGTGGGCGGAAAGTAGCTCCCTATTTTGGATTGGTTAAAAAATACGTATATTATCCATTTATTTCAGAAGAAATAATATGAAAAGGTAGGCATACATGGTAGGTTTTCTCTAAAATTCAATGTGGGCTCCAACTCTTTCCACCAGCTTCTGGAGCCGCCCAGGAATGGCGTCCACTGACTTTAGCAGGAACTCCAGCGGGATGGAGGACATGACTTCCCGAAATCGGTCCTCCAGTTCTTCCAATGTCCTCGGTTTGGTGCGGTAGACTTCTTCCTTTACCCACCCCAAAGAAAGAAGTCGCACGGTGTCAAGTCGGGGCTCCTGGCTGGCCATTGATGTGGACCACGCCGACCCATCCAACGCCCAGGGAAGTGGGCATCCAGCCACTCACGGACAACAAGAGCGAAGTGCGGAGGGGCGCCATCTTGCATAAATATCAGATCGTCGATGTTCTCCCATGTGCTGACAACCGGCCAGACCTCGTTTCGCAACATAGCAAGGTACCGCTCAGCATTCATGGTGTTGCGCAGAAGGAACGGGCCCACAACCTTATCTGAGGTCATACCACACCACACCGTTACACTGAACCGATTCTGCCGTTTTTCAGCGGTAACCGTGCGACTTCTTTCTTTGGGGGTGGGTAAAGGAAGAAGTCTACCGCACCAAACCGAGGACATTGGAAGAACTGGAGGACCGAATTCGGGAAGTCATGTCCTCCATCCCGCCGGAGTTCCTGCTAAAGTCAGTGGACGCCATTCCTGGGCGGCTCCAGAAGCTGGTGGAAAGAGTTGGAGCCCACATTGAATTTTAGAGAAAACCTACCATGTATGCCTACCTTTTCATATTATTTCTTCTGAAATAAATGGATAATATACGTATTTTTTTACCAATCCAAAATAGGGAGCTACTTTCCGCCCACCCTGTACAGTATATGTCTATTGTTAACGATATGTTTATTTATTATGTATATTTGTAAATTTTTCAATTAGGATTTAATTTTCTCCTTTGTGTGTGTGTGTGTGTGTGTGTACAGGAAAAAGTCCTAAGCTCCGCCCATTGTAAGCTCAATCAAAGGGTCACGTGACTCCTGCTACTACCTGGGTATATCTCTACCCCTGCGTGCTCAGTTGACCTCTGCAATCCCTGGAGCTCAGACGTGTATTTTCTCACGTAGACGAAAAATAGTGATGACTACTTTTGATATTGCGTGTTCGACGTTTATGAAGTGGTATTCGGTAAAGTCGGAAGATATAGTGAATACTGAAAAACGGTCTAGTCCCCCCTCCTTTGAGACTTATGGGCCATCGCGTGAGGGGGACCTGCTTGATGCTAACGATTTGATTGAAAATAAACAACGAAACGTCACTTCAAGTCTGGCAGCGCTAGCAATATACACCTGCCATAAATGCTATTATGATGTAAATTTGATACTATTGAGCGACCTCTAAATATTACTGGATTAGAAAGAAATTTTCCACATGTGGTTTTTACAACATATGGAAAAACTTGGGGGGGGTGAGATATTTAAAATTCAGAAAAAAGATACAGTTAACCCTTACAGTTAACGGCTACCCTAATATATATATATATATATATATATATATATATATATATATATATATATCGTAAAGAACGACGCTTGTATAGGAGATATTCCGCGCAAGACGAGAAAGAGAAAACAACAAATGAAAAAATGAAGTACCACCTGGGAATCGAACCCGGGATCTTCCGATTGCCGGTCAGACGCGGCAGGTGGTACTTCATTTTTTCATTTGTTGTTTTCTCTTTCTCGTCTTGCGCGGAATATCTCCTATACAAGCGTCGTTCTTTACGTTATTTATACTGCGTGTTCTTTGCAGTTGAATGTGTATATATATATATATATATATATATATATTAGAGTGGCTGTATAAACATAATCTTCAAAAAGTTAAGTTCGGAACTTATAACATTGTTCTTATTTCCTAAAAAACTCAGGATACCAATTTGGATACAAATCGGAAATGTTTTAGAGGTGCCGTAAGAATCCAGAAGATTTTAGTTTACAGTCTTTTTTGAGTTCAGCTCCAGGTCCTCCTTACCCATAAGGGTGAATATTATCCTCTCAATGGAGGGGGTTTCGTTGGTGCTAACAACTCATTGTCGCCTGGTTGAACTTTGGAGACCTTCAACTAATGTTTTCTTTCTTGCATCTAGGAATGTTTTACGATGTTCCTGAACGACCTGAAGCAAAAATTGTGTCTGCTCCTCATTTCTCATTACAGAGGCGTTAAAGTCCTTCATCAGTGCTACTCCCCTTTTTTGCCATATCATTGACAACCTTCATGCTTTTAAGAATCTTGAAAGGATTTTGATAATCTAGAATCTATTCCCATTGAACTGGATCTACAGAAGTTAGAAAGTCATCTTCCAACCCCAAAATTGAGAACAGTTGTCGAGATTTTGCTATGACAAATGATGACAGATCTTTTCCTTCAGCAATCGTTGGACAAATTCTATTTGGAGGGCATTTATCTCCTTTTTTTAGAGCTGCGACCATCAATCTCTTCATTTCTAAAGGTACACGATCATCAGAGAAAGAGACCAATCAGACGTTCACTTAAATACCACAAATGATTACCGAATGCCTTGCCTGCAGATTTGGAGACGACAGTGTCTGGGTAAGTTTTTAATTGCCGAAGGAGCTGAAGGTCATTTGCAGGAGCTAAAGTTGCTTGGGGGCATTGGAACTATGCTTCTACATAAATCTTTGTAGCGAATAAATTGAATCTTCTTAAAGATGATATTTCTCTTGATGTCAGACGAACCTGTGAACGGAGGAGATAAATCTTTATAGAATAAATTACGTTTGCTCGCCAACGTGCACGATGTAGAGCATCTGGTTGCATCAGTCTTCGTCCTCGTGGGGGTACTTCTCCCAGAAACAACAATGTTAATTCTAAGGTTTCTCGGTAATCATCTCTTGGTTGACGTTCTTCTAGGTTAGTTTTACAGAATTTAATTATTTCCTTCCATTCAGATATGTTGAAGGTCATTTCTTTGTTATCAATCACTGGTTCAAGCTTACTCTTATTAATGTTACTCCATTCTAGCTGTAATCGCTTAAATAGAGCAATATCAGGTCCTGATGATGGACCAAAAAGGACGCCAAATAGATTTCCAACTATAATCTCATGGATATGATGACAGGCTAGGTGCAGAAGATTTTTGTCCAACATTTGTTTAATCAGGATGCAGGCACCGCCTCTCTTTCCTGTATTACTTGCCGTGGTATCAAACGACATAGCTTTCATCTGGTAAGTTAAATTCCATTCTTTTACAATTTCAACAACAGCCTTTGCAATTGCTTTTGCACTTTCGGACGTAAGTTTAGGGACTGCAAGAAGCTTGCCTATATCTTTATCAGTCACTACCACAAGCAAACTTCCGACAGACTTTTTTCCTGTGATATCAGGTAGCATTTTCCCATTCCAGTGAACTACTAGGGGGGTTTCCGGAGCAAAGTGTTCAATGCTATTAGCTGAAGTTTCTTTTCTAATTTTCATCCTTTTAGGGCGAATAGAATATTTATTGATCGCTAGTGACTCTACATCATGTCCTAAACTTTTTGCAGCAGCAGCAACGATATGAGCTGCTGCTCGGTTGCTGGTCTTTGTACGGTCTAGAGCTTGCGCTAATTCTGGAGTCATTATGTTTTGAGGTCTTGCTTTCTTCAATTGTGTTTGGGTATCACCCTGAGAAAAACTTTTTAATTTTTGAGATGTACTATTTTCCGAGTGAATCGACTCGTTATCACTACTGGTACTTGAATCTATTGTTGCAACTTTGGTTAGTTGTTGTATTTCTTTTTCATGTTTTTTCTTGCGGCTGATAAAATTTTGCTCTCTAATTGCTCTCTAATAAAATTTTGCTCTCTAAATATTTTATTTTTTCCTTGATTGCTGTCACTTTATCAATGCCAGCTATGTGACCTTTCCTTCCACTGCGCTGAGCAATAAGAAATTTCTTATTTTCTTCTATTTTCACCATAGACAGAGCATTTTCGTGTGCAATGTCAAACAGTTCATCGAGTCGTGATGTGAAGTGTGTTTCATTGGAAATTTGCTTTTGAGATCGACGGGACTTACTTTTTTTTAATGATTTCCATTCAGAATGAAGTTTGAGCAACCGCTTAATAAGATCATGTTCATACGCAGATAGAATACTGCCTTTCTCCAGAAACCCATAACACTGATCAAAGTGTTCTTAGCACTATCTTTCAAAGGGAGCTTCATCTCTGAATGATGGTAAAAAAAATGTGCCAAAACTTCCTGCTGAGAATGGAGTTTATCCCCAAATATTTTTGGTAAAGTTGGACTAACAAGCCCTTTATCTCTTTTAGAACGAGTACTAATACTAGTACTAGCCATGATTGCAAAAAAATTGAAAATTTTAGGACGTGAAACTCCAGTTTTTCAGATGCCAGAAGTCACAAGAAGTAGTTATATATTATATAATATATATATATATATATATATATAATATATATATATATATATATATATATATATATATATAGGGTGTCCCATAAGTCCGGCATCATAGGAAAAATAATATAAAAAAGGGAAAACAAAAGCTTTTATTTAAAGAACGTGCTCAATATGTCCACCATTGTTTTCAGTACACAAATTCAGACGTGATACCCAGTCACCAAGCACACGGTAAATGATGTCAGGAGTAATGGTGTTACATGCCCCAATAATGCGCTGCCGCAAATGTTCAACACGCCATTTTCTCTGCGTATACCAGCGCTTTCAAGTGGCCCCAGAGATAAAAATCTAGTGGCGTGAGATCAGAGCTTCTAGCTGGTCATTCCACAGGCCCTCCACGTCCTATCCAATGACCAGGGAACTGTTGGTACAGGTATTCCCTTACTTGGGTGCTGTAATGTGCAGGAGCGCCTTCTTGCTGGAACCATGTTGGGAAATTTCCTCCTTCGTTCGAGACACTGGGAAATGCTTCTTCCTTGAGAATACGTAGGTAGGTGCCTCCAGTGACATGTTCATCGAAAAAGAGGGGACCTATGATGCGATCTTTCCAAATGTCACACCATACCATCATCTGAGATGCACCTTGTTCCTTTGAAGAGGTATACCAGTGAGGGTTGTTTTGAGACCAGTAGCGGATGTTCTGTCGATTTACCTCACCATTTCCATAAAAAACAGCCTCGTCACTGAACAGAATGGTGGACGGGAAATTGGCATCCCAAGCATAGACATTATGGCCTGTAGAAAGAGAAAAATATGAATTATGGTTTGTAGAAATAGAAAAATATGAATTTCTCCTATGATGCCGGACTTATGGGACACCCTGTATATATATATCTGAAAACATATGAATATTTCATATAAACATTTCAATAACAATTTCTGCAAATTTTGCAAAGAAATAAATGGGGTATTTTACTATTGATTAAAAGTACATTACTCTACATTTTTATACTGCCATGCGCCACCCATAAATATAATTTGATTGCTTTAGAAAATGGCATGCTAAGTTTTCTCATGATAAAGAACAAACTTCGACCTTCCGAACTCTGAAGGTAAAAAAATAATTTTTGTCCCTAATGTTGATAGCCAGTAGCCACCCTAATATAGTGTAATGTACAGGGCCATTCAAAAAAGACGCAACAGTTTAAATTGCTTATATTTCGTAATATTGTTAACATACAGGAGTGATTTTTGTATTAGTTTACAGCGTACAATTGGGAGTTTTTATTTAATGAAAAACATGTTCAATGTGTGAACCACCGGCATCCAAAACCATTTGCAGTCGACGTTGAAAGTTGGCAAGTACTGTGCGTAGAACGCCATGAGTGATTGTGCTGACAACAGATGAAATTTCCTCTTGCAGCTCACTAATTGTGAGATGATTGTTTCTGTAAACATTATCTTTCAGATATCCCCATAAAAAATATGGGGAGAATATGGTGGCCAAGACCATCCACAGGCAAAACGTTCAGGGAAGCGATTCGAGATGACGCGATCGTCAAAATATTCATTTAAGGCTACAAGAGTCGTTCGCCTAGCGCCTTAGGCTACTAGGCCTAAGCGGTAACAAAACTCCCAGGTGTACGCTGTAAACTAATACAAAAATCATTCCTGTACGTTAAAAATATTACGAAATATAAGCAATTTAAACTGTTGCGTCTTTTTTGAATGGCCCTGTATATGCTATTATCTAATTTTATACTGCCTTACCCTCTTTAACATATATAACTATAATAACATTTAAATAACCAAATACAGCAAAACAAGTGACAGTGTACGGAAGTCAACAGCATCATAACCGAGGTCGGAGGCATGGAAAAAAAGAGAGAAAAATGGCAGAGGTCAACTGTAAACAATAATAAAACTATAAATATATAAATAAATAGCAAAAAGGGAGTATTTCAGACACTCTAACCTGAAATAAAAACTAAATAACAAAAGTTCTCGAAAAGCCTCATATTCATAAATTGCGAAATATATTATCACCATCGCCATTCGCGCAATATTTCTGGATACTTTATAAGGGGAAATCGCTTCCGATTTTCACCCGAAGCAAGAAGCTATTTGTCATAAATTTCCAAAGTTCAGGAACAGATTCTGGCCGAGAAGAGAAGAACTTTTCAGTGAAGATAAATAGATGAGAAATAGGGAACGAAGTCAAATCAATTTAGTGGGTATGATAGACACGAAGGGATTGAAAAAGATAGATTAAAACTTCACTATTTTAAATTGGATGAATCGGTTTTGAGTTTTATTGGCTTCATCGTTGAGTAAAGGAATGTTTTTAACTTATAATCTTCTAATATTTATTTTATAAATAAATTTACAGATATAAATAAATAAAAAATAACTATTTTGACAGTGACTTGAATGGTTTCACAATGATTTAAGTTCATTGTCTAATTTTTATCTATTAGTTCGTTCTTGTCCTACTCCACAAAGATGCGCATGAAATGAATACTTTAAAAGTCCTTTCGCATGTACTGCTTATGGACACGTCACGGTTCGATTTCAGGTACCACTGAACATGAAATGTTTTTGTTTTTGTTGTTACCTGATTCAGCCTTCGTACTGACAGGTGAAGAAATACGTGAAATAAGGCTGAAATAAGGATTACAGGAAAAGCAGTGTCCTTCCTTATAACAAAAACTTGAAAGGGCTTGAGAAAACTTGTCAGAGAATTGGCACTAATGTGGCATTCAAATATAATAACTGCATAAATGATATGTTAATAAGGAACAAACCTAAGGACGAAAAAGACACAGGTGTATATACATTACCATGTAAAGAATGTCCTGATAATGTATACGTGGGAAAAACGGGAAGGGACCTCAGTAAGACAATTTATGAACACAAGAGAGATGTGAGAGTGGCGAATGAAAAAAGTGCGGTATTTTTTCATGTTAGGGAGTATAACCATGTAATAGATTTCAATAATTGCAACTTTGTTTTCAAATCTAATAATTATATTAAGCGTAGAATTTTTTAATCGAGTCTTATAGGCTCTATACAAAATTTTAATCTATCCGATGGTCAATCTCTTTTAACAAAATTATATATAATAAAATTAAGAATTTTGTAACATCTCCAAAAATCTCCAGGCAACACAAACAAGTACATCCATCAGGTCAAAGCTGGGTCGGAGGGGGTCACTTAACTATCCTCTGAGAAGAGAATGGGAAGGTTCAGTCAGCTAATCCCTGATAATTAACTTCCAGGTGTAAATAATCTCTGTTCTCTGTTTATACGGTCATTACCAATTAAGAAGGGCTCGCGAGGAGCCGAAACTGTATTGGTGTTAAGAAATAAAAATTTACGTCTTCCTGAAGAGTGGTTTCCTTCTCCGTACTTCGTTGCGACAGTGCGTTATTTTACTTCGTTATAATTATAATGAACCTGCTTTATAATGAACTGCGTTATAACGCTCAAAAGATCAAATGGTGACCCCTCAAACAATGCAGACAATCTTTAAATATCTGATTACATTAATTATAGGGCCTACAATTAACAGGCCAATATATAATAAACGTAAGGAATTTTTTCTGAAACGAGAAAACCGCACGCCCCAAAATAGGTTTTTTGAATGCATCGTAAAAGAGTGAATTAAGTCTTCACTTATGATCAAAAGACGAAAAGAGAACCAATGAATAACATTAAAAATCCTCAAAAACATTTTGGGAAAACAATTTAGAATGCAAATTTACTCTCCTTTTTTTTCTCGTGTGTGTGAGGGGGCGGTGTCTCTCTCTCCTTAAATTAATTATGGCGGATAAAATTCGTAATGATATTATTTTGCCGCTTTTCGTAAAATGAAATATTAAATTTCAGCCCAAATTTAAAATGTCGTGTTGCCCATTAATTGGCTCTCTACACAAGGAAATAAAAGGGAGATTACCCGAAAACGTTGCATTTGTTTGAGATGAATGTATGTAAATATAAAATATTACTCCTATTATAATGTTATTACAAAAGGTCATTCGCTCTATTTATAATTTAGGTTAAGGAATAGCTTTTGAACATTAATACATTAACGTTTCATAATTAAGTTAAATCTTCTCTCATATCATAAGAAAGATGAACAGTTTTTATTTCACATACGCTACACTTTAAGCAGATTCAGTGAATACTCATTTTCAAAGAATCAAAGACTCCCGAAGTGCAAAGATGCGACAGCGAGCATGGAAGAAAATGATAATATAGAAGTGACCGAAACAAATCGATAATATGCGCATGCGCAGCTACAAAAGAAACTCAAACAAGCAGTGTAAATTGTGATAGAAATACACCAAAATTAAGAATAACATAGAGTGAAAACGGAGCAAAATTTGTAAAAATGGTTGAATAGAGTGAAAATGGAGCAAAATTTGTAAAAATGGTTGAAATAAAAGTAGAAAAGAAAAAGGAAGAAAATTGCAGAGAAACCACAAATGCAATTTTATGCCGGCTGAACATGGGAAAACTGCAGATATATATCTATGTATAACCATCTTTGTACTAATTATATAGCTGTTTTGATGGTTGACATAATAAACATTTCCAGAATAATTCCAGATGAAGTAGATATGGCTGATTTTGTGAGATTGAAAGCTAAAATAAAGTACCTTTTCTCCTTCCACCAAGAAAACTCGAGGTAGAATCATGAACCTGTCCTCAGAGCTAGACAGGATCTCCCGTGAAACGTCAATATGAATACATAGTTACATTATATATCATATTTGATAATCTATCTATCTATCTGTTTGTCTACCTACTACCTACCTATCTATCTATATATTTACCTATCTCTCTCTCTCTCTCTGTATATATGTATATATACATATATATCCATCTCTCTCTCTCTCTCTCTCTCTATATATATATATATATATATATATATATATATATATATATATGTGTGTGTGTGTGTGTGTGTGTGTGTCACTAAAAATCATATTTTGATTTTTAAACTTCTCACCATTTTAAATTGTGACACTTTATGAGAAATGACAATGACCAAAGTTACATTCCAATCAAAAAATATTTAGGAGTTGCTAACGAGTCTTAAAATTTCATAGCCTAGCCCTCTTCCAAAGTATCCAGTTCAAAGTCATAAATAAATATCTAACCGTTGGAAAAGAAAGAAAAGAGCAAATATGAATCTACTTTTATTGATGCTCTGAAAAATACATGTAAACGACATAATAAAGGATGAAATAGCGGTAAAAACGAATAAAAATTTCAGGTCTTTTTCATTCCCTCAATGAGTATGTTTTTGTTGGCATTCGGGAAACGTTTGAGATGATCATCGACGACCTGCAGAAAGAACTGCAACTATTCTTACTGTTTCGTCAAAATAGCATCGTATATTTGAAGTATGGCGGTTCCTCTCTGCAGCGTCGTTCACCATTTATGTGCTTTCGAAGCACTTTCTTGCCTCCTGGTAGGCCTTATTAGACGCCCAGTTTGAGGGATTTAGGGCAAGAAAGATCGCAGTCAGGTTGAAAGCTTTGAAAATACATTTCTTTGACTTTGAAGTGAAGTCTACCAACTCTTTTTCTGCGACTGAGTTTACATCACCCTTCATCCAGGCAGGGGTGAAATCCTCTCCGTCTCGCCAGAAAGCGGCTAAGAAGCCGGGTTTATCATTGGCGGAGACCGAGGAATCGAATAAAGCTAACCCTACAAGTGACGTTAAAATCATTCTTGCAGCAGCCTTGGTACATGGCAAGTTGCTTCATCATACGAAGATTATTGGCAGGGGTTGCAAAAGCCATGGTGGCCAGTAGTATGGTGGCAAAATCCTTGAGTGCAGAGCAATTGCATAATGTTGCAAGAGTGCCAACCCCACGCCCTTTGTTGCAATGCACCCCACCCCCCTTTGTTGCAAACCCACACCCACACCCGCTCTATGTATTAAATTATTCCATATATTAATCAGCCAGTTGGCCTAGAAGGTTGAGTTGCCAGATAGCATTAATTATTTATTTATTCCATATATTAAGCATCCAGTAGGCTTAGAAGGCTGAGTTGACAGATAGCAATATTTATTTAATTAATCCTTATATTCTTCCGTCATCTGGCTTAGAAGGCTGAGTTGTCAGATAGCAATACCTGTTTAATTATTCCATATATTAATCAGTCAGTTGACTTAAAAGGCTGAGTTGCCAGATTTCTTTATTTATTAAATTAAAGCATATATTAAGCAGCCAGTAGGCTTAGAAGGCTGAGTTGCCAGATAGCAATATTTATTTAATTAATCATTATATTCTTCCGTCATCTTGCTAGATAGTTGAGTTGTCAGCTTCGTTACTTATTTATTACATTATACCATATATTCATCCATCAGTTGGCTTAGAAGATCGATTTGACAAATAGCAATTAATTAATTATTCTGAAATCCAAAATCAAACAAATTATATAATTGTGTACAAGAAAAAAAAAAACACCAATACATCATTCTGTTCATTTTAGCTGAATTAATGGATATACAACTGGTCATATTTATGGTCACATAATAGAATTGAAAATATATAATCATACAAAACGGGGTATTATCAAAATATTAGTACAGGAAAAATATATATACAGTTATATTAAATATATATTATCATACAAAATAGTATTAACAAAATATTAGTAAAGGAAAAATATACAAAACGTATAATCATATTAGTAAAGGAAAAATATATTGTCTTTACGTTCTACGTTGCAAAACGCTAAACTCGCAGTTGATAGAGTCTATATCCACATCGCCATTACTTTGTACGATGTGGTAAAACCGTCCAAGCACCACTTCACCGTTTAACTGATATGGCGGTCTATACTCGATATAAATGGATTTCATATCGTTCAATACTATTTTTGCCCCCACTTTACACTCGGTGGGAAAGTTATCTTTAAGCACGGCTAGAACACAAACTAAAGCACGCACAAAAATGTCATCGTTAACCATAATATTAAATACAAGTTTATAATCATGCCTTTCCAATCGACAATTTTTTCTTAACGCCCCGAACTTTTCAATCGCGAACTCTTCTTCACTCGGCATAGCGGGATTGGAAATAATCTTCCAAATCGTAACGACACCTATCCACTATATAGAGTCGCGCGTTAAACGGTTGCTGGGCGCCCAAGGCATCACCCCGTCTGGTTGCTGGGCGCCATAGGCATCAGTCTGTCCGGTTGCTGCCAAATCGTACGGAAAAAAGAACAACACCATAGCCAGAAAAAATGGTAGCCATGGTGATAGCCATGAACTAATGATCAATTGGGGTTCGAGACCTGTTGGTAACCATGGTGATAGCCACGGCCTAATGATCAGAAAAAAAATTGTTTTTCAGACCAGGAGCGGGTGGTAACCATGGTGATAGCCACGGCCTAATTATCATAAAAAAATTGTTTTCCAGACCCGGAGCGGGTGAAAACCATGGTGATAGACATGGGTTGGTAACCATGGTGATAACCACGGCCTAATGATCAAATGATCAGAAAAAAAGAAGAAAAAGGTAATCTAAAAATCATGATTGCTATCCAAGATATCGTATTTTACAGCCCACTACATTACACATCTTTGCCTGACCCTCATGAGTAATAAATTATCTTCCACTTTTATGGTATCATAATAAGTACGTTTGACTTTAAATTAACTTAGTTATAAAACAGAGTAAAACTACAAAACGAAGCAAGTAATTCCATTATTTACGCCCCGCCAACAAAAAAAAAAATCCCCCACAGATAAATCATTTATAAATTTTTTCACACACACACACACACACACATATATATATATAATATATATATATATATATATATATATATTTCATATATGTAAATACATGTCGAAAAACATTCTAATCTGTCGAAAGATAAAATTTGTAAACATCAGTTTCTCTCCATCAAACCCATGAGTCATTTCAGTTCGCACCATTTGTTTGCATTTAAAGATAGTTTTCTGCTGAAAGGAACCCTTCTTTCTTCCTGGACACCTACAGAAAATATTTCATTTGGTTTCCTCTTTGACTCATACCATAAAAAGACCAATAAAAATTGTAAAAATCCTTCCCACGTAACTAAATTTGTATAATGGGTTCTTAAAATACTAAAATAAAAGCCAATAAACTTCTAAAAAATCTTAAATACTCAGAATTTTACACAAAATAATGACAATCACGTATTTGATTAAACTAACATCCCCTTATCTACCTCAAAAAAGCACTCTATAATATATATATATATATATATATATATATATATGCGTCTCAGTGGTGTAGTGGTTATCATTGCAACTACGAATCCACCAGCCTTGGGTTCGATTTTGTGTGACGAAAGTCGGTATGCAACAAACCCAGTTGTACATCCTTCCACACAATAAAATTGGTTGGTAAATAAATGGATGCCCTGGGTTGCCTAGTGGTTGAGACGCTGAGCTGGTGATCGGGAGGTCGTGAGATCGACCCAGGGCGAGGATTTTGTAATTTCTGACCACCCGTGGTGGGTGGGTCGTAGTTCGGATTTCACGTTAAGCTGTAGGTCTAAGGTGGAGCAACAAGCTTGACGTTCGTCAGAATGAACAATTCAGGCGGAAGCAAAACCAAGATAACTAAGGTGTTTGTGTGTGTATATATATATATATATATATATATATATATATATATATATATGAACATCTTTAAAATTCTGTGGAAGTCAGTTATATTGCGTGTAACCGGGATTGCGTCCTAGTCACGCCGGAATACCACTTCCCGTTGGATCAGCAACGTTAAGCATCGTTGGATCTGTTAAATAGTTAGATAGGAGAACGTCCTCCGCGTTAAGATGATATGGCAACACTCATAAATATTTGGTTCGTTTCCCACGTAAAGCAATAGGCCACGTCTGTCACATAACCTTTGCCGTTACGAAGAAAATTAAAGAACTACGAGCATTAGTATTGCGTCCCCAAAATAGAGACATCGATCACAAACACAAATCGTCTGAGCGAGCCATATAAAGACTGAAAATATATTTAATTCAATTTGCGATGCGAAAAGAATTCGAGGGCATACCACCACATTTCCCACCGGACGCGAACCTGAATTCCGCTTCTGAGCAAGGGATAAAGCATTCATGCTATTCCCGTCGTATCAAGAATCAATTTTTATTCAGTAATGAAAGCTTTAATCAGATCTCCAGATTTGGCAAAATACGGATTAATTCTCTAAACTGTATTAGTCCAATTAATCAGAAATGAAGATCGAAACTCGAGTGATTACACTGGTATGCATATGAAATTTGTTTGTCTGCTGTGAGGGTTTTTTCAACTCATATTATATAATTCGACCATGCTGAATTCGAAAATGACATTGGTTTTCCTCAATCAGGTCAGGTTTTATCTATTGGCCATTTATTATAAGTCCAATTTTATCCCCAAATTTATTGATTTTTTTAGCTTAAACACTGTAGATACGAGTAATATTATAAGAACACTCGTGGAAAATGAAAACATTGTGTGAATAAATACTTTTATTCATACAATGAATATGGAAAAAAGTTTATTGAGGAAGGAATGAAGTTTTTTTGGCTTTCCGTCTGTGTTTTTCTTCGGGCACGTCTCGCTTCAAACACCAGCAATAGTCCGCCAGCATATTGATATCCCAGTTTTCCTGGTACCTCTCTTCCATTTTTTTGATATCTTGGTGAAATCGTTCACCCTGTTCCTCACTATAATCCCCCCAATTTTCAGGAAAATAGTCCAAGTGAGACCACAAAAAGTGCATTTTTATGGACATGCGCGACCCATGAGCTTTGAAAGCTTCCATCAAGTTTTCGACAACGGACTCGTATTCTGGACTTCTACGCTTGCCAAGAAAATCAGTGACAACTGATTTGAATGCCTGCCAGGCATTCTTCTCAGTTGGAGTCATTGCGTTTTCGAACTGAGTATCCTTGATCAAAGTTCGAATTTGAGGACCATCAAAAACCCAGCATTTAGTTTAGCATCAGATATATGAGGAAATTTACTCTCGAGATATCGGAATGCTGAACCCTCCTTATTCATTGATTTGATGAAATTTTTCATCAAGCCCAGCTTAATATGAAGTGGTGGGAGCAAAATTTTTGTTGGTGGTACAAGGGGCACTGAAACGACATTATGCGACCCAGGTTCAAAATTCTCTCTGGATGCCCATTCACGCTGTGCATAGTGCTTCTCATCCGCTCGGCTATCCCATTTGCAGAGGAAACATGGGTATTTCGTGTATCCCCCTTGCATTCCCAATACAAATGCCACAATCTGAAAAAAAATGAAAATATTTAAAGAATTTAGAGAATTTGTTCTATCAGATAAAAAAATCTATGCATTGGACTGAATCACTTCTGTGGGGAAGTTAAGTGTTCTTATACGCTCTCAAATAACCTTTGGAAAAACAACATAGTCAATAGCAATAGTTTACTTATGATATTAGTATTACCTTCAAATCTCCACAGATCCTCCAGTTATGTTGGTCGTATACGAGAGCATCCAGTAAAATTTTCATGTTATCGTAGCTCTCAGTAAGTTGTACGGAATGTGCTACAGGGACTGATGCAGCCCTATTCCCAATGTTGAGAAGTACTGCTTTCAAACTTCGTTTAGACGAGTCTATAAATAGCCTCCATTCTGATGCGTTATATGGCAGGCCCAAGGATTCGATTAGCCCCTCAACATTGCAGCAGTACACTAAGGAAGAGGTATTTTCGTGCACTGCAAAAAACTTGCGAAATTCTTCCTCTCGTTTCCTATACCAGGAGAATGTTGTTCCCGGAGCCAGCAAGTTGTCCTCTCGAAGTCGTGAGCCCAAGATCTCGCCAGCTAATTTGGAAAGTCCTAAATCCCTGGTAAGATCATTAAGTTTGGCCTGGTTGAGAGGCCTCGGCTCATTTGAAGCGCTATTTTGAGGTATATACGACTGGGACTGGTCGTTGGCATTGGTCATTGATTCATCATCAGAATCATCGAAGTCCAGGGTTTGAGGTGGGTCGGGTATTGGAATTCCAGGACCATGGGGTACAGGTCTCATAGCAGAAGGAATGTCAGGGTATACAACAATGTGTTTATTCTTCTTGTTAACTCCTGAAAATAGAAACACAGAAACATGGATTAAAACTTGCATATGAAATAGAAGAAGCATTCAGACAGTGGCGGCTCGTGAGGGAAGGCTGCGGTCTGTAAGATATGAAATAGGTCGATGGAGTCTGTATATTTTCTTTCTTTTTCATTCATATTGTCCCTTCGGGGACAATATGAATGAAAAAGAAAGAAAATATACAATCATTGTATATGTAAATGTAACTTCTATAACAATATGTATGTGTAAATGTATTTTCTATAACAATATGTATATGTAAATGTATGATTACCATTATGGTGAATATTATGCTATATATGGTGAATATTACATTATGGTGAATATTATGTCAAGTTTCATACGAGGATTTCAAAATATTTAAGAAAAATAAATTTATAAGCCCACCTTGGAGGTTTGTCATGCAGAAATAGCAATCTGTCACGTGATCCTTTCCTTCTCTCCAAATCATGGGAATTCCAAAAGGCAAAGATTTCGCTCTGCCTTTGCTCCATCTTCTCAAATTTTCAATGCACGTCTTGCAGCACATATGAGGGGCGAAATTTTTGTCCTGGTCCCCTAGCTTAATTCCAAAGTATGCTCTATACATTGTCTTCACAAATTTAGTGATTTGGGACTGGTTATTTGGCATGGTAACCGTCCCACATATGTAGCAGAATCTATTGGGATCATTTTTACACGCTCTATTCATTATGAAATATTTTATCTATATGCCTGAAAAGTAAAAAAAGATATTATACAAGTGAAACAAGTGATGATAGATGTTACTGTTCCAATTCCGCTTTGACAAAATCACGAAAAATTCTATTTTACTTATGAGGCAATAGCCGGATAACCTTAGCTGATTGAGAAAAACGGATTGCAGATTCGAAATCAGCAAGGAACACTCTATAAGAATCACTTACAAACCCCTTGACAGCAAAATTGATGCATACCAGTGTTATTAAACAAAAATTGTTCCAAATATATTCCGAAAATGCCTCTATAAAACTTAATGTTATAATGTTTCAGACCAACGAAGACCCTATGATCAACTCATGGATGGTCTACCAAACTGTGTTCGTAATTGTGTATTGTGCATGTCCTCCATGGTGGCGGAGGGGACCTACAATTTTACGTGGGTTCCGAACCACAAGAACATAAGAAATTTTTATAGTGGGCACACTAGGGGCCACTTCGGTAACTCCACTATGTAAAAACAGCCTGTACATTGGCAACGACCAACTTTTACAAAACTAAATAATTATCAATTTAAAACTAATTAATTATCAATTTAAACTAAAGATAGAATCTCTGGATCCAGAGGATCAAGTCATAATAGACTACTATCCACAAATATGTTACACTCTATATCTATTTATAACCGACATGCGAATATATCAGATCCAAAGAATCCAGTCAATTTCAGTACCTTGCCAATCAAAAAGTCACTGTCCATATCAATTGCGGACCAAGTCACAATTTACAACCATATACATTACAATATATATACTTAGGAGGAAAAGTGTAGTTGTGGCTGTGAAGACTGTACAGTAGGGCGGCTCGTTTTTACACTTTTTTCGATATTTGATTGGGGGTAGTGCGGAAAAGTTGCGATTTGGAGAGAAAATAAAGTGTGTAAAATTTTTTTGATCTACGTCAATACCTTCCGGTGGCGGCGAGTCCTTAAAAATCGAAAAATAGGCCTAAAAACACATAAAAATTTTATATAATTTTATATAATTTTTATATAATGTTCATTGTTCAATGACTGCTATTAATTTATTCAAGCCTATAATACTGTTCTCAGGGTTGTTTGCACAGAAATATACCGGAATTAACATTTGTATAACATCTTGTTAAAACTTGCTTTAAATCAATATTTTGGATATTTTAACGGCTAAGACGCCACCGGAAGTTATTAACAGATTGTGCTGAAATTTTTATTGTTTATTTTGTAAGTCTTTAAAACCATTTTCCAATCTACCCCGTTAGGCCTATTTTTCGATTTTTAAGGACTCGCCGCCACCGGAAGGTATTGACGTAGATCAAAAAAATTTTACACACTTTATTTTCTCTCCAAATCGCAACTTTTCCGCACTACCCCCAATCAAATATCGAAAAAAGTGTAAAAACGAGCCGCCCTACTGTACAGTAATGTAGAAATGTGTGTGCACCCATTTTGGTCTCCCATTTAAAGGTGTTTATGGGGCAAGTGAAGATCATGAGTTTTTCAATACCTTACAGTACTATGGGGGGCACCGCTCGGCAGAGGAATCTCTTTAAATGGGGTGTGTAAGGACAGAGAGTATCCCCTAACCCAAGACGCTGCCTCCCTACATCCCACAACACTTGTGTTGAGCTGTGGGATCTATCACTTAAATGGACATAATATATATAAAATAAACTAGTATCATTCATGCAATAAAAATGGGCTTAAACACTATCACCAGATGTCCCTTGCAGACATCAAACTACCCAACCTTCTTTTGAAAGAATCAGTTGTATCTGAAGTCGCCACTTCTTCTGTCAGACTGTTCCAAAACTTAATTACTCTGTTTGTAAAACTATGTTTTCTTAAATTTGTTCTACATCTTGACTTAAATAATTTCATACTATGCCCGCAAGTCTGGTTATTGTGATCTTGAATGAAAAGAGAATCAAAATCTATCTTATCCAACCCTTAATTTTACTACCTTAAACTATACCCAATCTATCAACATATGCGTCTAATCGATTTTTAAAAATGTTTATAGACGTGCTTCTAATTACTGCTGCCGGCAAACTATTCCAGCTATTTACTATTCTATGCGTAAAAAAGTTTTTCGCAACTGCTGTCTCGAACCTTCTACTTGTCCATTACACCCGTTATTTCTAGTCGTATTATATTGAGATATTTCGAAAAAGCTATCTCTATCTAAGTTATCGAACGCATTCATAATTTTGAAAACCTGGATTAGATCACCCCTTAGCCTTCTAGTCTCGAGTGTAGTCAATTTTAACTCTTTAAACCTATCCTCGTACGACTTTGACCTAAGCGACGGAATCATCTTAGTTGCTCGTCTTTGAACTCTTTCAATTTTGTTTATATCTTTGCGAATATGCGAATTCCAAAATTGGATCGCGTACTCCAAATGGGGTCTAACTAATAATTTATAAAGAGGAACTATAATATCGCGAGATTTATACTCAAAATTTCGAGCTATAAAACCTAACACTTTGTTCGCCTTATTGACCACTGCTGTACTTTGTTTCGCTACTTTTAAATCACCAGTGACTCCTAAATCTTTTTCCTGCTTTACGCTTGTTAAATCTTTCCCTGACATACTATACGCAAAATTACCGTTACGCGAACCTATATGTAAAATTTTGCACTTATCGACGTTAAATCTCATTTGCCATGTGACTGACCAATCAGCGATTTTATTCAGATCATTCTGGATTTTACCTCTATCTTCGTCATTAATCGCCCTACCACCCAGCTTCGTGTCAGCCGCAAACTTTGAAACTGTACTGACTGGGCCGACATCTAAATCGTTAATATATATAAGAAAAAGCAAGGGGCCCAATACAGAACCCTGAGGAACGCCACTCGCTACATTAGCCCAAGACGACTCCGCTCCATCAACGACCACCCTCTGTTCCCTACCTCGCAACCATTCTTGCATCCAATTTATTACAACAACCCTGATGCCATGAGCCTTAGTTTTCTCAAATGAGTCTTTTGTGCGGTACGGGGTCAAACGCTTTTTGAAAATCTATATACACTATATCAACCTCCCGATGACTATCGTAGACTTCAACCACGCCTTGAAAAAATATACGTTCCAATTCTCTCTCTCTATATATATATATATATATATATATATATATATATATATATATATATATGATGAATAAAACCACGAAGGAAAAAGAAACACAAAGGGGTGCTCAAGCGCTTTCGTCTAATGACATCCTCAGGAACACTGGAGTGAAAGGACAGATCAAGGCAATATATAGGTTACAAAAATAAACATACATACATACATATTCACATATATATACATATATATATATACATATAATATATATATAAATATATACATATATATAGTAAGCATAGAAAAAATTGTGGGAGGAGCCAACATTTATATGGTCACAGAAGAATTTTTTCTATGCTTACTATATATATGTATATATTTATATATATATATATATATATGTATATATATATATATGTATATATATGTGAATATGTATGTATGTTTATTTTTGTAACCTATATATTGCCTTGATCTGTCCTTTCACTCCAGTGTTCCTGAGGATGTCATTAGACGAAAGCGCTTGAGCACCCCTTTGTGTTTCTTTTTCCTTCGTGGTTTTATTCATCATAAATACTTTTCACGTGTCACTTTCGTGAAATAATTTTTCATATATATATATATATATATATATATATATATATATATATATATATATATACTATATATATATATATATAATAATATATATATATATATACATATTATATATATATATATATATATATATATATATATATATATATATATATACAGGGTGGGCCGTAAGTTTCCATACATAGGAAAAATAAACATTTTTTTATTTTTGGACAACCATTTTATTTATATAATGCTCTACATGGTTGCCATTGTTTTGAAAACACATTTCAATACGTGTTCCCCACTGCTGATGAACACGCATTAGCACAGTTGACGTTATGCTTGTAATGGCTTTGGTGATACGTTCCTTTAGATGATTTATGTCTCGTATCTTTTCCTGATACACCATGGCCTTCAAGTGCCCCCAAAGATAGAAATCAAGGGGGGTGAGATCTGGGGATCTGGGAGGCCACTCCACAGGACCACGCCGACCAATCCAAGCATCCGGAAACTGCTGATCCAAATACCGACGCACGTGAAGACCATAATGAGGTGGAGCTCCATCTTGCTGGAAGTAAACTGGGAGTTACCTTCCTCGTTTAGCAGGGATGGGAAAATCTCTTCTTGCAACATGTTAAGATACCTTTCGGCATTAAGATTTCCACTGACAAAAATTGGTCCAATAATTCTGTCACCCCATATCCCGGCCCACACCATCACTTTACCGGCACCTTGCATCTTCGTCGGACTCAGCCAGTTAGGGTTAGCATTACTCCAATAACGTATGTTTTGCCGATTAACCTCTCCATTGACGTAAAAATTTGCTTCATCAGTAACATAAAAACAAACGTTTAATTTTTCCTATGTATGGAAACTTACGGCCCACCCTGTATATATATATATATATATATATATATATATATATACTGTATATATATATATTTTTTTTTTTCCCCCTTAGGGATTGACCGCCGCTTCAAACCTAGAAAGGTTTATATCATGGCGAAACTAAATTAGAGGCAGGAAAAGAGCCGCGATAGTCAGAGGAATTCAAATATAGGGCCAACAGAAAAGGAAGCACTCTCTGCATGAATGGACCGAAGACGCATCGAGACCGGACGGGAATGCAACTCTGGGAAGTACTGCAAACGAAAGATCGAATAAAGAGGGCACAAAACATTTATGTGCTCAACTGTAAAAGGGACATGACAATGAGGGCAAGGCTCAGGAGGGTTGCCAGATATAAGGTGACTGATTTTAAACGAGCCAAACGAACTTCCTTATGTCGAGATTTATGATAAGAAGACTAATAATGAAGGACAGACATTTTAACAAGAAATTGCTAATTTATACATTCCATATTCTATTCCTACTACTAGTAAGGCGGAAAAAAACCTTGGTTTAACTTTATTTGTTCTCGCCTCATTGTGCTTTATTGTGCTCAAGAACAAATTCATGCCGAAAAACACCTTAGCCGTGGAAAACTCTTTCTTTTGAATCCATCCTTAATAGGAAAAATCTCAATCACCCCACTTTATATATATATATATATATATATATATATATTACTGATTTTCACTTCATAAAAGAAGCGTTATAAGATTGTTCCCCTTAATTAAATACATAAAAAGATAAGTCATTGAGCATACATGAGTTCGCTTCCGCCCGAATTATTCATTGTGACGAAGGTCAAGTTTTTCGCTCCACCTTATACGTGGAATCCGAACCACGACCCACCAAGGAAGACCTGAAATTACAAAATTCTCTCCCGCACTCGATATCAGGACACCCCAATCAGCAGCCCAGCCTCTTAACCACTATGCTATCTTTATTTTAATTAAAGTATACTACTTTTAGAAACCTCCAGGCGAATAAATAAAGAAAAGGCGTTACTGTTTAAATGAACTACGTCGAGCTATGTCGTCACACCGCTTTTGGGTGGTAGTTGGATGGGTTACCGTCCAGATGATGTACCGACCCACGGTCCCGTGGTTCAGATTTCACACTAAGCTGAGATCTTATCTATCACATAACCCGTCTCGCTGTTAGTACGAAGACCCATAGATCGTAATTAACGAAATAGAGAGTATGTATACTGTATAACAAATTCAGGAGCATCCTGTACTAGAAGATAATAAAATTAAAGTTGTAAAATGTAAAAGTTTATATATATATATATACAGTATATATATATATATAATTAATATTTATAATGCATTTATTTATTAAGAACCCATACTGACGATCTGAAAGAAGACTAAGAAGAGTGATGATTAATGGGAGATGTTTTTCAGAGATATGTTATAATATTAGCTGTTCATAATATCCAATTATTATGGACATAATTAGATTAGATTAGATGGACATAATTAGATTAGATTTATTATGGACATAATTAGCTTAGATTTATCAGATTTAGTAAAGTGAATGTCTTTATTCTGTTAAACTTGTCCAAATCGCCCAGAATAAGTACAAGAAATGCTCACCTTCATTGCATCAAAAACACAACCTTTGTTCTTCTTTATTGCACCATAAACACAACCTTTAACAACATCAATGGCGAAGCAAAATTTATAAGATTAATAAACAACATTTAACCTTATAAATCAAACTTATTTTTTACATACATTTTGATTATTTTAGTTAATATATACATTCAAGATTACACACACACACACACACACACACACACACATACACACACACATATATATATATATATATAATATATATATATATATACAGCCAAGATCAATGGGTGCAAAGAACTAAATTACTGGAAAACGTTACGCGAATTAAACCTATATTCACTGGAAAGGAGGAGAGAGATACACTATTATTTACACTTGGAAAATAATGGAGAAAACTAGTGCATAATCTTGCTCTTAACTAGGGTATGGTTAATTAATAATTTTTAGGGTCAGACTTCAGGTCAAGAATTTTATAGGTTTCCAATTATCCCCTCAGGGCGCTATTGTAGACCTAACAGATAACATTTCAGTGATCCGTACATATGTAGTACTCAAAGGAGTAAGTTTTACATAATTATAAGAGTTAAGAATTAGGCATTTCCTTAAGATAATATTGGTATGTCTACGAGAACGTCGGACACTCATTACGACTGACACAGGTAAAGTGTCGCTATGTTGGGGAGGAGACACAAACACGCAGTACAGCATGCACCTGAAGATTCATGCACCAGGACTGAAATCAACTCGTTTAATTTAAAAACATTTGTTTAGTAATCTTCATTTAACAATTTCACCACCAAAAGAGTTAGATCACCTTATTACTATTTTCCCTCATTGAATATTTCAAATGCAATGAAAACATTTAAGAATCCTAAGCGTCATATAATTACTCATTTCAACTCCTTGCTTAAGACTTCCATCAAATTATGTGAACTAATTTTTATCCATTTCCGTGAAATTCCGAACCACGACCCACCACGGGCGGTCAGAAATTACAAAGTCTTTCTCCGAACTCGATCTCACAGCACCCCGATCAACACCCCAGCGTCTTAACCACTAGGCTATCCACGGTACCCATTTTTCTGCCAACCAATTTTTTCTTAGGGAAGCATGAACAGCAGGTATTATATATTTATATATATATATGAAAACGTACAGTTAAAATTAGGTTGCATTTATTGAGGAAGATTCGTGCACGGAAATATATAAACTGAATCGAAATTTGATTTCACTTTCGGTCATTGCTCTACATTTTATAGTGTTAAATAATTCAATCTGAAATAGTGTATACTCAGTTTGTACATACATATATATATATATATACACACACGTGACGTTATACAAGCTGAGTCCGTATATGTATAGCAGTTGATAGCCCTCTAACCCTTGTGTAGTATAAGTTATAAAGAAGAGACTCCAGTTTTAACTGTATGTTTAAGGAGACCTACATAGAAATATGTTCTAGAGCGGCGATTTTCATTCAGATTTTTTGTCTCACGTACCACCTGCATGAGAATATTTGATACATTAAGTGTATTACCTTCATACTGAAATTTAATTATGTTTCAATATTTATTTCCAATTAATCATGGTCATTTGGTTGTTAGCATCGCTACAGCAATCCATCGGCCATGGGGTCGATTCCTGGTGACGGCTGGCGGCGTTCAGGTAAACCAGCTGTTTCTGCTTCCCTAAGAAAAAATTGGTTGGCAGACAAACGGGTAACCTGGGTAGCCTAGTGGTTAAGACGCTGGGGTGTTGATCGGGGTGCCGTGATATCGAGTTCGGGGAAGGACTTTGTAATTTCTGACCACCCGTGGTGGGTCGTGGTTCTGAATTTCACGGAAATGGATAAAAATTAGTTACATAATTTGATGGAAGTCTTAAAAAAGGAGTTGAAATGGGTAATTATATGACGCTTAGGATTCTTAAATGTTTTCATTGCATTTGAAATATTCAATGAGGGAAAATAGTAATAAGGTGATCTAACTCTTTTGGTGGTGAAATTGTTAAATGAAGATTACTAAACAAATGTTTTTAAATTAAACGAGTTGTTTTTCAGTCCTGGTGCATGAATCTTCAGGAGCATGCTGTACCGCGTGTTTGTGTCTCCTCCCCAAGATAGCGACACTTTACATGTGTCAGTCGTAATGAGTGTCCGACGTTCTCGTAGACATACCAATATTATCTTAAGGAAATGCCTAATTCTTAACTCTTATAATTATGTAAAACTTACTCCTTTGAGTACTACATATGTACGGATCACTGAATTGTTATCTGTTAGGCCTACAATAGCGCCCTGATGGAATAATTGGAAACCTGTAAAATTCTTGACCCGAAGTCTGACCCTAAAAATTATTAATTAACCATACCCTAGTTAAGAGCAAGATTATGCACTAGTTTTCTCCATTAGTTTCCAAGTGTAACTAATAATGTATCTCTCTCTTCTCCTTTCCAGTGAATATAGGTTTAATTCGCGTAACGTTTTCCAGTAATTTAGTTCTTTGCATCCATTGATCTTGGCTGTGATATATATATATTATATATATATATATACACACACTGTGTATTAGGGTGACAACTTCTTATAGGGATAAAATTTGAAATTCAAAAAATTTTGCCGGCCATTTGTCCAATGCTGCCACCCTATGAGGAAACACCGTAGACGAAATCTCATGGAATTAGGAAAGCATTTAGGGGTGCCTCGAGTCACATGAATGAAACTGTCGCGCGGAAGAAATTTCAAGAATGAACGAGTTTCGACAACGCTTCAAAAACAAAAATGTTTCGAGAATGCAAGTGTATTATATAATTTAATAGAATTGTTTCCTTTATTTCATACTATAGATTATGCAAATCGATTAATTTATTTCGCCTCGGTGGTACATGCTGCGCTCAAAGAATGGAATGTGTCAGAAAAGGTATCAGCTATGAGCTTTGACACTACAGCTTCAAATACTGGTTACTTCTCTGGGGCATGCGTAATTTTGGAGCAGAAACTCGGCCGCCGACTCTTATACCTTGCATGTCGCCATCACATCCTAGAACTTGTCGTTGAGAAGGCGTACATGGAATGCATGGGACCATCATCTGGTCCAGATATCCTCCTATTCTCCCGCTTCAAAGAGACGTGGAATACAATTTGCCAAGATAAGTACAAGACCCTGTCAGACCTTCCATCGAGTCTGAATGAGAATCGAGAAGAACTGATCGCTTGCTGGAATCTATATCTGACAAAACATCAGCCGAGGGATGATTACCGTGAATTCTTGGAGTTGTCGATTACAATCCTTGGAGGTAATTTACCTAACTTTAGGTTTCGGCGACCTGGAGCACTTCACCGAGCACGTTGGATGGCAAAAGTAATTTATTCATTAAAAATCCTGCTGCTTTCCCATCAGTTCAGACTTACAACTCGTGAAATGTCTGGCTTAAAACGATTTGTATGTTTTGCCCTGGAGTTATATGTCAGCGCGTGGTTCACGGCCAGCAGTCCTTCATCTGCTCCCGCGAACGATTTGAAGCTTCTTCAAGACCTAGCAAAGTACCACGATGAAAAGATCTCAGCATCCTGCCTTAGTGTCCTCGGTCGTCACTTATGGTACCTCAGCGAGTACTTGATTGGTCTCGCACTCTTTGATAAAGGTATCAATGCAACGACGAAAAAGAATATCGCTCGATCAATCCTCGAAAAAGAAGCTGCTGAAGATCCTCCAAAGCGAGCCCCAATACCTGTTGTTTCTTCCATTTCAACAAAGCAGCTCTCGGACTTTGCCTCGAAAGGATCAAAGCTTCTCTTTGAACTTCTAAAAATTAATGATGGTTTCTTGTCCAAGGAACCAGAGACCTGGCAGGACGACGAAGATTTCAAGACTGGTTTGACTATAGTTGAAGGACAAAGTCGTCAATGACATGGCAGAGAGGGGAATTGCCTTGATCCAGGCCTTCAATACAAAGATTACGAAGAATGAAGAACAGCGCCAACATCTCTTGCAGGTTGTTGAGGATCATAGGAAGTCTCAGCCTGGTACATTGAAAAAGGGGTATGGCTTGAGGAAAAGCAAGAATTAATGGGTGGTCTACAATTGAATGAAGACACCCTGGAATATATTTAGTAAATATATTATTTACTTATTACGATTGGAGTACGCCTGCACTTAAACCTTATGAACTAAAACTAACGTTTATTACATTAATTAAAAAAAAAATTAATTTATTTTTAGGTAATGAATAATTAATTTTTGTTATAAGGAGAATTATTTACCTCACTTGAGACACCCTTAAATATTATCTGAATGGCCTAATATTTACAGTACATTGTTTTCTCATGTAGTAGCAGCATTGAACAAATGGCCAATAAAAAACTCCAACTTTCGATTTTTATTGTCACCCTACTGTGTATACATTGTAACTGCAAACACGCAGTATAATTAACGTAAAGAACGACGCTTTGTATAGGAGAATATACCGCGCAAGATGAGAGCGAAAGAACGAAACAAATGAAAAAATGAGGTAACCACCCGGGAATCGAACCGGGATCTTCCGATTGCCGGTCAGATATGATAACCATTACACCACGGGCCTCACTCAAACAAATGTCGTAATTCCTCTACATACGCGTAGAAACCAATGCCCCAAAGGGGCACCTCCCGCATGCCGTAACATTATATACATTATAACTGCAAACACGCAGTATAATTAACGTAAAGAACGACGCTTTGTATAGGAGAATATTCCGCGCAAGATGAGAGCGAAAGAACGAAACAAATGAAAAAATGAGGTAACCACCCGGGAATCAAACCCGGGATCTTCCGATTGCCGGTCAGATATGATAACCATTACACCACAGGCCTCACTCAAACAAATGTCGTAATTCCTCTACATACGCGCAGAAACCAATGCCCCAAAGGGGCACCTTCCGCATGCCGTAACATTATATACATTATAACTGCAAACACGCAGTATAATTAACGTAAAGAACGACGCTTTGTATAGGAGAATATTCCGCGCAAGATGAGAGCGAAAGAACGAAACAAATGAAAAAATGAGGTGTATATGTATGTATATATATATATATGTATATACAGGGCGTCCCAAAAAAATGTATACACACTTTAACAGCTGATAGCTCAAATGATGTTTCTTTCTTTCCAAGTTAAACCCATTAGAATTAATAATGGCAGTCAGACTAAGCTTTGAACAAAGGAAATTCATTCTAAAATGCTACTGGAAGTGTGAAAACGCAGTTGAAGTGCAAAGACAGTTTAGGAGGGAATTTCAAACAGATCCACCAACGCGACTTACCATCACTCGAATTAGAGATAAGTTTGAAGCCGATGGAACTGTTCAGAATGTCCACAAGAAGCGTTCCGGAAGACCACGGACATCGACAAGCCCCACAAAGCAAGAAAGAGTACTGGAAACGTATCACCAAAGTCCAAGAAAATCTGTGCGGCAAGCGAGTCGTGAGGTAGGAATTTCAGAATCGTCTGTCCAACGCATTTTGAAGCGCTGTCAATGGAAAAGTTACATTCCAAGATTAGTCCATGCTATTAATGAAGATGATCCGGACCGAAGAGTGGAGTATTGCGAGTGGTACTTGGCACGATGTGGATGTGGATTGGACGAAGGGGTTTCGTAGAATACCCTCCGCGTTCACCAGACCTCACACCACTAGACTTTTTTTTATGGGGATACTTAAAAGACAAAGTCTACGCTATAAAACCTGCAACAGTCGCTGAATTGAGAGCAGCCATTGAACGAGAATGCACACAAATACCAAACGAAATGTTTCGTGATGTTTGCGATTCCATTGCTTCGCGTTATCAGCAGTGCCTGGACCAGAACGGACGTCAGTTTGAAAACAGGCGTAGACAAAACAATTAAATAATGTCTGTGGATTCTATTACATTTTGAAAATGAAATGTATTTTAATAAACACAGCCTTTATAATTATTTAAAGTGTGTATACATTTTTTTGGGACGCCCTGTGTATATATATATTTATATATATATATATATATATATGTGTGTGTGTGTGTGTGTGTGTGTGTGTGTAGTCTTGAATGTATATATATTAACTAAAATAATCAAAGTGTCTGTAAAAAATAAGTTTGATTTATAAGGTTAAATGTTGTTTATTAATCTTATTAATTTTTCTCCGCCATTGATGTTGTTAAAGGTTGTGTTTATGGTACAATGAAGGTGAACAAAGGTTATGTTTTTGATGCAATGAAGGTGAGCATTTCTTGTACTTATTATGGGCGATTTGGACAAGTTCAACAGAAAAAAGACATTCACTTTACTAAATCTGATAAATCTAAGCTAATTATGTCCATAATAAATCTAATCTAATTATGTCCATCTAATCTAATCTAATTATGTCCATAATAATTGGTTGTGATGAACAGCTAATATATTAACATATCTCTGAAAAACATCTCCCATTAATCACCCCTCTTCTTACAGTCTTCTTTCAGATCGTCAGTATGGGTTCTTAATAAATAAATGTATTATAAATATTAATTTTATATATATATGTATAGATATATATTTTATATATTTATTTTATATATATATATATAATATATATATATATGAAAATTATTTCACGAAAGTAACACGTGAAAAATATTTATGATGAATAAAACCACGAAGGAAAGGAAACACAAAACGGTGCTCAAGCGCTTTCGTCTAATGACATCCTCAGGAACACTGAAATACATAAAAGGTTACGGCCTATATATAGGTTACAGAAAGAGAAAAAAATATAAATAAATAACATACATACACACAAACATATATATATATATATATATATATATATATATATATACATACATATCTACACACATACACATATATATATATATATATAATATATATATATATATATATATGCAATAAACGGAGAAGTAAAAATAAAACTTAAAAATTAAGGATTAGAGGATTAACAAAGAGGCATATCGATTTTTAGCACAAGATCAAATGAGTTATAAAAATAATACAAATTTATACTGGAGATACGCCCGGGTTTAACACTTTGCCTTTTTAGAGTTAAGTTTCGATATATATAAAAATAAATTGAAGATTAAAAGTTAATAAAGTAGCTAACAAGTTTACCAAAGATTAAGTGCCCTACCCTTTTTATCTAGGTTTGTTTTGAAGGAATTCAAAACAACAGGCTCGAGTTGAAAAAGACCTTTGCTTATGTTGAAGTTATTTGAAAGTTGAATAATGGCAGACTCAAGAATATTTCTATTGACAATGTTGCTCGAATGAAATAAAACTGAAGCATTATTCCAATCAATACAGTGGGATAACTCTGACAAATGGACAAAAAGAGCACTGGACAACTGTCCTGTTCTGACGGAATATTGATGCTGTTTTATACGTGTGTGCAAATCCTTTCCCGTCTGACCTATGTAAAAGGAATCACATTGTTTACACCCAATTTTAGATAATGCCTGAATTATTGGTAGGGCTATTTTTTACTATGATATTTTTCACAATATTGTTATATGAAAATACTACATTAATATCCAAAAGTTTAAGTACATTAGCAATGCCTAAAAAGCCCTGGAAAAATGGAAGTACTAAAATATTTTTTGACAAAGTACGAGTGTTATTATTGACACGATAGAAAGTTCGTTTTGCCTTGTTGAGACAAGATTCCATAAACGCAGATGGGTAACACAGATCACTTCCAATACCGTTGATTTTTTCCAATTCGGCATCGATGTATTCCGGACTGGCGATCCTAAGGGCGCGGAGAAACAATGATGAAAAAATGGCCTTCTTAGTGGGGGTGTCATGTCCCGAGTAAAAGTGTACGTAGGACAAGTTGTTTGTTGTTTTCCGATAGATACTAAACTTAAAACCTGGGCTTTCCCTATGTACACGCACATCCAAAAATGGGATTGACTTGTCTTGTTCCACTTCTAAAGTAAACTTAATGGAGGGGACTTGATCATTTAACTGAAGGAGGAAGTTATCCAGGTCACGATTCATGGGCCAGATACACAAAATATCGTCGACGTACCGCAACCAAGGGATGCCAACCCCCAGGATTCTCGGAATGTAAGTAATTTCGAAAAACTCCATATAAATATTGGAGAGGAGGGGCGATAAGGGGTTGCCCATGGCCATCCCAAACACTTGTTGATAATACTCGTTATTGAAAGTGAATTTAGTCTTTAATGCAAAGCTTAATAAGTTTCAAAACAATGTGTGAAGGTAGTGGCAGGTCATACTTATGTAATTATTGGGAGAGAAAGTCAAGCATATCATCAATCGGCACTTTTGTAAACAATGAACAAACATCAAAACTGATCAATCTATCGTTAGTTTCAGTACGTGCATTATTCACACATTGTTTTGGAACTTATTAAGCTTTGCATTAAAGACTGTAAATTCACTTTCAATAACGAGTATTATCAACAAGTGTTTGGGATGGCCATGGGCAACCCCTTATCGCCCCTCCTCTCCAATATTTATATGGAGTTTTTCGAAATTACTTACATTCCGAGAATCCTGGGGGTTGGCATCCCTTGGTTGCGGTACGTCGACGATATTTTGTGTATCTGGCCCATGAATCGTGACCTGGATAACTTCCTCCTTCAGTTAAATGATCAAGTCCCCTCCATTAAGTTTACTTTAGAAGTGGAACAAGACAAGTCAATCCCATTTTTGGATGTGCGTGTACATAGGGAAAGCCCAGGTTTTAAGTTTAGTATCTATCGGAAAACAACAAACAACTTGTCCTACGTACACTTTTACTCGGGACATGACACCCCCACTAAGAAGGCCATTTTTCATCATTGTTTCTCCGCGCCCTTAGGATCGCCAGTCCGGAATACATCGATGCCGAATTGGAAAAAATCAACGGTATTGGAAGTGATCTGTGTTACCCATCTGCGTTTATGGAATCTTGTCTCAACAAGGCAAAACGAACTTTCTATCGTGTCAATAATAACACTCGTACTTTGTCAAAAATATTTTAGTACTTCCATTTTTCCAGGGCTTTTTAGGCATTGCTAATGTACTTAAACTTTTGGATATTAATGTAGTATTTTCATATAACAATATTGTGAAAAATATCATAGTAAAAAATAGCCCTACCAATAATTCAGGCATTATCTATAAAATTGGGTGTAAACAATGTGATTCCTTTTACATAGGTCAGACGGGAAAGGATTTGCACACACGTATAAAACAGCATCAATATTCCGTCAGAACAGGACAGTTGTCCAGTGCTCTTTTTGTCCATTTGTCAGGTTATCCCACTGTATTGATTGGAATAATGCTTCAGTTTTATTTCATTCGAGCAACATTGTCAATAGAAATATTCTTGAGTCTGCCATTATTCAACTTTCAAATAACTTCAACATAAGCAAAGGTCTTTTTCAACTCGATCCTGTTGTTTTGAATTCCTTCAAAACAAACCTAGATAAAAAGGGTAGGACACTTAATCTTTGGTAAACTTGTAAGCTACTTTATTAACTTTTAATCTTCAATTTATTTTTATATATATCGAAACTTGACTCTAAAAAGGCAAAGTGTTAAACCCGGGCGTATCTCCAGTATAAATTTGTATTATTTTTATAACTCATTTGATCTTGTGCTAAAAATCGATATGCCTCTTTGTTAATCCTCTAATCCTTAATTTTTAAGTTTTATTTTTACTTCTCCGTTTATTGCATATATATATATATATATATATGTGTATGTGTGTAGATATGTATGTATATATATATATGTATATATGTTTGTGTGTATGTATGTTATTTATTTATATTTTTTTTCTCTTTCTGTAACCTATATATAGGCCGTAACCTTTTATGTATTTCAGTGTTCCTGAGGATGTCATTAGACGAAAGCGCTTGAGCACCGTTTTGTGTTTCCTTTCCTTCGTGGTTTTATTCATCATATATATATATATTATATATATATATATATATATATATTAACTTTTACAACTTTAATTTTATTAACTTCTAGTACAGGATGCTTCTGAATTAGTTGTACACTGTGAAATAATGGTACAGTAAAGTATACATACTGTCTATTTCGTTAATTACGATTTGTGGGTCTTCGTACTAACAGCGAGACGGGTCATATGAGAGATAAGATCTCAGCTTAGTGTGAAATCTGAACCACTCGGTACATCATCTGGACGGTCACCCATCCAACTACTACCCAGACCCAATGTCGCTTTACTTCTCTAGCCTTACAGAAAGCGGTGTGACGACATAACACGACGTAGCTCATTTAAACAGTAACGCCTTTTCTTTATTTACTCGTCTGGAGGTTTCTAAAACTAGTACACATTAGTTAAAATAAGGATAGCATAGTGGTTAAGAGGCTGGGCTGCTGATTGGGGTGTCCTGATATCGAGTGCGGGAGAGAACTTTGTAATTTCAGGTCTTCCTTGGTTGGTTGTGGTTCGGATTCCACGTATAAGGTGGGGCGAAAAACTTGACCTTCGTCAGAATGAATAATTCGGGCGGAAGCGAACTCATGTATGCTCAATGACTTATCTTTTTATGTATTTAATTAAGGGGAACAATCTTATAACGCTTCTTTTATGAAGAGAAAATCAGTAATACATATATATATATATATATATATTTTAACTGCAAACAGCACAGTATAATTAATGTAAAGAACCACGCTTGTGTAGAAGAACATTCCGCACAAGATGAGGAGGAAGAACGAACAAATGAAAAATGAGGTTACCACCCGGGAATCGAACCCGGGATCTTCCGATTGCCGGTCAGATATGCTATCCACTACACTATAGGCCTCGATTAATCAAATGTCGTAATTCTCCTACATACGAGCAGAAACCAATGCCCTGAGGGGGCACCTTCGCATGCCGTACCTATATATACATTTTAACTGCAAACAGCACACAGTATAATTAATGTAAAGAACGACGCTTGTGTAGAAGAACGTTCCACACAAAGTGGGGCGATTAAGATTTTTCCTATTAAGGATGGATTCAAAAGAAAGAGTTCCGCGTCTAAGGTGTCTTTAGGCATGAATTTTTTCTTGAACACAGTAAAGCATAATGAGGCGAGAACAAGTAAAGTTAAACCAAGGTTTTTTTCCGACTTAGTAGTAGTAGGAATAGAATATGTAATGTATAAATTAGCAGTATCTTGTTAAAATGTCTGTCCTTCATTATTAGTCTTATCATAAATCTCGGCATAAGGAAGTTCGTTTGGCTCGTTTAAAATCGGTCATACTCGTTTGACCCATGGTCACCTTATAGCTGGCGACCCTCCTGAGCCTTGCCCTCATTGTCATGTCCCTTTTACAGTTGAGCACATTAATGTTTTGTGCCCTCTTTATTCGATCTTTCGTTTGCAGTGTTTCCCAGAGTTGCATTCCCGGCCGGTCTCGATGCGTCTTCGGTCCATTCTTGCAGAGAGTGCTTCCTTTTCTGTTGTCCCTATATTTGAATTCCTCTGACTATCACGGCTCTTTTCCTGCCTCTAATTTAGTTTCGCCATGATATGAACCTTTCTAGGTTTGAAGCGGCGGTCAATCCCTGAGGTGAAAAAAAAAATATATATATATATATATATATATGTATGTATATACAGGGCCGTAACTAGGGTTTAGAAATTAGTGAGGTCCAGATTTTTTTCGAGCGCGGCGGGACGAGCAAAATTCAGACCAAAATGACATCTACAAACACAACCCAAGCTGTACACTAAACACAAAACACAAAACGCTCGACGCTCCCTCTTTTCAAAAGAAAAGCGGTAATATGCGTTTCATACACGGAGAACGGTTCAGTCTCTTTTTTTTTTTAGGAAATAATTACCGAGGTCCAGACCTCGGTGACCTCATAGGTAGTTACGGCCATGTAATATATATATATATATATATATATATATATATATATATATATATATATATATTAGAGAGAGAGAATTGGATCGTATATTAAGTTTTATAGAGGCATTTTCGGAATATATTTGGAACATTTTTTGTTTAATAATCACCCGAGTTTCGATCTTTATTTCTGATTAATTGGACTAGTACAATTTTGAGAATAAATCCGTATTCTGCCAAATCTGGTGATCTGATTAAAGCTTTCGTTACTGAATAAAAATTGATTCTTGATACGAAGGGAATACCATGAATGCTTTTACCCTTGCTCAGAAGCGGAATTCAGGTTCGCGTCCGATGGGAAATGTGGTGGTATGCCCTCGAATTCTTTTCGCATCGCAATTTGAATTAAATATATTTTCAGTCTTTATATGGCTCGCTCAGACGATTTGTGTTTGTGATCGACGTCTCTATTTTGGGAACGCAATACTAATGCTCGGAGTTTTTTAACTTTCTTCGTAACGGCAAAGGTTATGTGACAGACGTGGCCTATTGCTTTACGTGGGAAACAAATAACTATTTATGAGTGTTGCCATATCCTCTCAACGCGGAGGACGTTCCCTATCCAACTATTTAACAGAACCAACGATGCTTAACGTTGCTGATCCAACGGGAAGAGGTATTACGTCGTGACTAGGACGCAATCCCGGTTACACGCAATATGACTGACTTCCACAGAATTTTAAAGATGTTCTTATATATATATATAGGGTGTCCCATAAGTCCGGCATCATAGGAAAAATAATAAAAAAAAGGCAAAACAAAAGCTTTTATTTACAGAACGTGCTCAATATGTCCATCATTGTTTTTAATACACAAATTCAGACGTGATACCCAGTCAGCAAGCACACGGTGAATGATGTCAGGAGTAATGGTGTTACATGCCCCAATAATGCGCTGCCGCAAATGTTCAACACTCCTAATTTTCTCTGCGTATACCAGCGCTTTCAAGTGGCCCCAGAGATAAAAATCTAGTGGCGTGAGATCCTGGCTTCTAGCTGACCATTCCACAGACCCTCCACTTCCTATCCAATGACCAGGGAATTGTTGGTACAGGTTTTCCCTTATTTGGGTGCTGTAATGTGCAGGAGCGCCTTCTTGCTGGAACCATGTTGGGAAATTTCCTTCTTCGTTCAAGACACTGGGAAGTGCTTCTTCCTTGAGCATACGTAGGTAGGTGCCTCCAGTGACATGTTCATCGAAAAAGAGGGGGCCTATGATGCGATCCTTCCAAATGCCACACCATACAATCGCCCGAGATGCACCTTGTTCCTTTGAAGAGGTATACCAGTGAGGGTTGTTTTGAGACCAGTAGCGGGTGTTCTGTCGATTTACCTCACCATTTCCATAAAAAACAGCCTCGTCACTGAACAGAATGGTGGACGGGAAATTGGCATCCCGAGCATATTGCGCCGTAGCCAATTCATAAAATTCCATCCGCCGGTCGGGATCATCTTCGCTTAATTTCTGTAGGATCTGGAGTTTATATGGATGCCATTTGTGAGCCTGAAGAATGCGATAGATGCTACTTTTCGACATTTCTGTCTCGGCGGACAATCGCCGAAGAGACTTATTGGGACTTCTGTTAAAATGAGCCAAGATAGCAGTCGCTGTATCATCGTCAGTGGACCTCCTTGAAGGTCCACTGCGTGGTTTATCTTCTATGGATCCTGTTTCCTTAAACTTTGCAACAAGTCTGCTAACACAACTCTGTGTTATTGGCTCGCGGTCTGGATGCAGTCTGTTAAATTCAGCAGCGGCCTCTCTTTGACTCCGATTTCCTATGAGTAGAATTATCTGGATTCGTTCTTCCTTCCTCACAGATATTATGGCCTGTAGAAAGAGAAAAATGTGAATTATGGTTTGTAGAAATAGAAAAATATGAATTTCTCCTATGATGCCGGACTTTTGGGACACCCTGTATTATATATATATATATATATATATATATATACACCTTGGTTATCTTGGTTTTGCTTCCGCCTGTATTGTTCATTCTGACGAACGTCGAGCTTGTTGCTCCACCTTAGACATACAGCTTAACGTGAAATCCGAACTACGACCCACCACGGGTGGTAAGAAATTACAAAGTCCTCGCCCGGGGTCGATCTCACGACCTCCCGATCACCAGCTCAGCGTCTCAACCACTAGGCAATCCAGGATATCCATTTATTTACCAACCAATTTTATTGTGTGGAAGGATGACCAACTGGGTTTGTTGCACACCGATTTCCGTCACACGAAATCGAACCCAAGGCTGGTGGATTCGTAGTTGCAATGATAACCACTACACCACTGAGACGCATATATATATATATATATATATATATATATATTGCTTTTTTGAGGTAGATAAGGGGATGTTAGTTTAATCAAATACGTGATTGTCATTATTTTTGTGTAAAATTCTGAGTATTTAAGATTTTGTAGAAGTTTATTGGCTTTTTTTTTAGTATTTTAAGAACCCATTATACAAATTTAGTTAAGTGGGAAGAATTTTTACAATTTTTATTGGTCTTTTTATGGTATGAGTCAAAAAGGAAAAAAATGAAATATTTTCTGTAGGTGTCCAGGAAGAAAGAAGGGTTCCTTTCAGCACAAAACTATCTTTAAATGTAAACAGATGGTGCGAACTGAAATGACCCATGGGTTTGATTCAGAAAAACTGATGTTTACAAATTTTACCTTTCGACAGATTAGAATGTTTTTCGACATGTATTTACATATATGAAATATATATATATATATATATATATATATATATATATATATATATATATATATATATATATATATATATATATATATATATATAAGGGGTTCCAAAAAACCTTTGCCCCCATTTGCAGCTTACATGTTTACTTATATCGAAGTAGTTTTTAGTGATTATAAAAATATATAAAATTCTTTATTTACTGCAGGTATTAAAATTACTCTAGCTGATAAAGTGATAATATAATGGTTTCTCAATTAATTGGTGATTCGGAGAGGCAACGTGTGATAGATCGCTATCATTTCAGGAAGCTCGTGATGCTAGAGCCACCTTTATAACACGTTCATGGGTTGCCAAAAAGTTGCGAAGAAGTGAGGACTTAGTCAAAAGAAATTGGAATAAAACTTTGGATGAATGTAAAATGGATACAACCAAATCTGGGCGCCCAAATTGAAAGCGGTACACGTAAGCGGAAAAACAGCTGTGCTAAACTTTCTAGAGAGATCGAAGTGTGGAGAGGAAAGATCGTTAGTGGTGAGATCATTCGACTGTACCGTCATAGGCAAGGTTTAAAGCCTTGGCATGAACTTCCAAAGCCAAAAAAAACTCAACTTAACATCGATGACAGAATGTGGTTTGCCCTTTATCTTGAAGATTGGGATGTGGATGATTTCATGCATTTAGCTGTCTCCGATGAATTTTTTTTTTACGTAACACGTCGGCCTAACTACCAAAATGATTGAGTGTGGGCCACAACACCAGATGAAATCGATGACAATGAATATTATCACGAATTATTAAAAAGTCCAGACTGTGTTGGTGTGTTTGTTTTGTTCACTGCAAAGAAGCTCATGTGGGTGCTGAAGCCAAATGGTCAGAGTTGGGATGGACAGTATTTTCGTGATATTATTCTATCCCAGCATGTCATTCCTTTTCTAAGAAACCCAAACAATGTTATGGATGTCGATCAGGTCACACTTCTGCACGATAAGGCCCCCTGCTTTGAGGCATTAGCCACTCAACAGTTGTTGCGGAACCATGAGATCGATTTCTTTGGAAATGAAGAATGGCCAGGAAATTCTCCTGACCTGAACGTCTGTGAACACATTGGATCAGTTATAAAGGACAAGGTTGAATGTCTCTTGTTTCAAGAACCTGCATAAAATCGATTTTCGAAGGATACAATGACGCAACACATTGAAACTGTTTTAGCAAATTTGCGTAACGATCAAGATCTATTCACGTCACTTTTGGCAAGCTACCCAAAGCGAATTCAGGCTGTATTGGAAGCCAATGGCGGGAACACCAAGTTTTAATTGTTTCTCATTAAATGCAGGATTAAATTCTCTTTTGTAAGGTATGTTTAGTTTTACTGTACCTCTTATGGTTTAGGCAATGGGGGGGCTAAGGTTTATCGGAGCCCCGCATATATATATATATATATATATATATATATATATATATGTGTGTGTGTGTGTGTGTGTGTCAAAAAAATTATAAAAGATTTATCTGTGAGGGATTTTTTTTTTTTTTTGGCGGGGCGTAAATAATGGAATTACATGCTTCGTTTTGTAGTTTTACCCCGTTTTATAACTAAGTTAATTTAAAGTCAAACATACTTATTATGATACCATAAAAGTGGAAGATAATTTATTACCCATGAGCCTGAGGGTCAGGCAAAGAAGTGTGATGTAGTGGGGGTAAAATACGATATCTTGGATAGTAATCATGATTTTTAGATTAACTTTTTTCTTCTTTTTTTCTGATCATTAGGCCGTTGCTCGCACCATGGTTACCAACAGGTCTCGAACCCCAATTGATCATTAGGTCATGGCTATCACCATGGTTACCATTTTTTCTGGCTATGGTGTTGTTCTTTTTTCCCGTACGATTTGGCAGCAACCGGACGGACTGATGCCTAGGGCGCCCAGCAACCGGACGGGGTGATGGCTAGGGCGCCCAGCAAACGGACAGGACTGATGGCTAGGGCGCCCAAAAACCGGACCGGACTGATGGCTAGGGCGCCCAGCAACCGGACGGGGTGATGCCTTTGGCGCCCAGCAACCGTTTAACGCGCGACTCTATAGAGTGGATAGGTGTCGTTACGATTTGGAAGAATATTTCCAATCCCGCTATGCCGAGTGAAGAAGAGTTCACGATTGAAAAGTTCGGGGCATTAAGAAAAAATCCCCGATTGGAAAGGCATGATTATAAACTTGTATTTAATGTTGTGGTTAACGATGACATTTTTGTGCGTGCTTTTATTGTGTTCTAGCCGTGCTTAAAGATAACTTTCCCGCCGAGAGTAAAGTGGGGACAAAAATAGTATTGAACAATATGAAATCCATTTATATCGAGTATAGACCGCCGTATCAGTTAAATGGTGAAGTGGTGCTTGGACGGTTTTACCACATCGTACAAAGTAATGGCGATGTGGATTTTGACTCTATCAAATGCGAGTTTAGCGTTTTGCAACGTAGAACGTAAAAACAATATATATTTTTCCTGTACTAATATGATTATACGTTTTGTATATTTTTCCTCCTAATATTTTGTTAATACTGTTTTGTATGATTATATATATTTAATATAACTGTATATATATTTTTCCTGTACTAATATTTTGATAATGCCCCGTTTTGTATGATTATATATTTTCCATTCTATTATTTGACCATATATATTAATGTAGGTTGATTTTCCGCATTTTTTTAGATATCGACTTTGGACTAGGCGAAATAGTCAGGGCTTAATATGATAATAACTGACAAAAAATTTCAGATCCCTAGCTTTAACCGTTTCTTGAGGAAACCGTTTCAAAAATCGTCAAAAAATCGTACCAAAAAATATCGCATTTTCGCAAATTTCGGCCGAAAAAATCAAATGAAAAAATCCTGAAAAAGTTACAATTTTATTGAAAAAAAGGAAAAAAAAACATGTACAGAGTCAAATAGACACATTTAGATCCCAAGATCATCATAATTTTCACTGTAAGAGCCCTTAGAAGCAAAGGAAAGCCTCATCTGGCGGCTTAGGGCTTTGGCCAGAATGTTTTTGTGCCTTGATTCGAGTCCATAAACTGTATGGGAAGCTTCAGATGTCAACTTCACGGTCCTTTCAACACTCTGAGAATGTGAAGGCAGATCAGGCATCTCCAGCTTGGTGCCATTCAGCAATGCTTCTTGAAGCTCCTGGTCAGAAAAGTCTTCTGTGAGAGCAGGTTCACAGATGCCACTTTGAGAAAGGTTGATTAGTTCTGACCAGTGGGTAGCTTCAATGTTGATGGCTGTGATCTTCTTCAGCCTCTTCTTGGCTGGCTTCCCACTTCTGAAAGAATAATAATTAATTTATTTTTTATTCCAGTTTAAGATTTAATCCCTATTAGTCTCAGAATTGCTGATTTAATTTAACTTAAAAAAAAAAAAACCCGAATTCTATAAATCCCCATAATCGAATTTTTTTTCAGAAAGAAGGTAAGATTATTTCCATTATCAGAGGGGAGGGGGGAATTGGGATAAGAAAATGTGAAAAAAAATTCGATTATGGGGATTTATAGAACTCGGGCCTTTTTTTTATTAAATAAATCCCCATAATCAATTTTTTTTTTCACATTTTTTAAATTAATAAATGCTTATCTGATGGACAGAATTTTCTTGAGAGCAGCTTCTCTCACTTCCAAGTCATCAGACTTCATCATGGAGTACAGCACATTCTCGGGCAGCAAGGCAAAAGCATTGTACTTCAGGTTCTTGAAAGCAACACCCTGGATTTCTTCAGACTGCTGCTTGATCCTCTGGATCATGTTGAAGATGTACAGCTGCTGATTGTGGAACTTGCTGTCCCGTTTGATCTCAAACCAACTGACTGCATACACTTCCACAATGAACTTAATGGCCTGGTAAAGCTTATCCTGTAGTTCTGGAGGGTAAGCACCTCTGGTCAACAGACACATCAATCTAATTGCCAAAGTCAACCATTTTCCAGGCAGCAAATCTTGGGTTGACTTTGCCCCTGGAAATTCCAAGCACATACTCCAAAAGAAGCCTCTGGTCGCTACTGAGATCATTCAGTGTCTCCTCAGCAAATTCCATGTCATCCAGGGGGCCACTGAGTTTGGTGAATTCCACTTGTGGCAGATCTTGGTAGTCAATTTCACAGAGTTTTCCCAGCGGACCAGTGAAAGCAGTGGGACTTTTGGTACTGCCATCAAGATGCTTGAAAACAGCTCTGAAAGGAAGCTCATTCTGATGGAGTGAACGGCCAATGGTGTGCAATTTCCGCTCAATTTTATTTTTCAAAGCTGTTACAAGGCCTCCCTCCCAACCAGTGCTTGTATTTGTGTTGTCAAGGAGGACAGCTTTCAGGGTATGAACACTGTTAAACTCCTCCAAGACACTAGCAACTTCTTCACCAAGAAGAACTCCAGTCGCACCTTTAATTGGGATGACTCTGTGAGTAACATATGTTCCACTTTCAGTTCCCGGCTCCTTTGTGAAAGTCAAATGGTGCTCTTGTCCCTTTCCTTTCCTCAGCTTAGTCTCCCCATTTTCATCCTTAACTTCTTTGTACAGCAAAGTGTTCTTGTCAACTTTCCCATCAATCCCAATACAGACTAACTTTTCCAGACCCTCATTGTGCTTTTCATCACTTTTCACTTTCATTCTAGCTTTTTCCCTGTCCATTTTCGATTTATCAACTATTATCTGTTTCACATCAAGGCCAAGCTGAAGCAGGTCCATAGCTTGTAAGTCCAGGAGGAAGGCATTAGCAAGACTTGCCCCAAGATTGGAAGAAACATCACCCCTGATCAGTTCCATGGCATATCTGGGGGTTTTCAAAAAGCTGTAACCTACACTTGGGTGCCTCTTTGTCTTGAACTCTTCAGCTTCACCACCAGATGGCTGAAATGAAAATAAAAAATAAATTACTAAAGCGAAAATGGGGGAAAATAGGGGAAAATGTAGGGAAAAATATGGGTAAAAATCGACGAAAATGGGCAGAAATAAGAATAAATTACTTAAATGAAAATGGGAGAAAAAAGTGGGAAAATAGGGGGAAAAAATGGGTAAAAATTCAGGTAAAATGTCGGCGAAAATAGGCGAAAAAAATAATAAATTACTAAAGCGAAAATGAGGGAAAAAAGGGGGAAATAGGGACAAAAAGTAGGGATAAATTTGGGTAAAAATGGGATAAGATATAAGAAAAAAATATATTACCTCTCCTGATTCTTCTGAGCTGGATTCAAAAGAAATATCTTGTGAAGGTGTGGAGGCAAAAGTGGCCAAATCCACTTCCTGCTGCTGTTGAATCTGGCTCTGTAATCTTTCTGCTTCAGCTGCAGCCCTCTGGTCTCTCTTCACATCAGCTTTATCCACAGATCCCAGCTGGAAAGAGCCCTTGGGTCCTATTTTAGCCCTCTGATCTCTCAAGTATTCCCTCTCCTCTACTGCAACCTGAAATATTAAAGTATATTAAATAGCGGATCTAAAATAAAAGATAAAATCCTGAAAAAAATTTATTATTAATTTCTGTTTCCAGGGGGGGGGAAGGAAGATTACAGGAGGAAAATGCGGATGTTTTTTAATTACACGCATTGAATTTCCTTCCATTTAAAAGGCACCTAATCGCACTAAGTTAGGCCAGTTAAAAGTTAAAAAAATAATAGCATTACCTTCTTACTGGGAGGACAAGTGCAGATTATGTGCTGTGTTTGACAATTTTCTTTCTTGCACTTCACAGCATTGTCATACAGGGACGAACAGGTAGCTTACAGGTGCAAGCAGAAATGTCAAAAAGTTTATCCAGCTTTTCCTCCAGATTCTGCTCCTGGACTGTAGAAAGAGGTTTCCTGTTTATCCCTTTTGCTTTCTTGAAGCACACTTTATCCACCAATTTCACTACATAATATTCCTCATACAGGGGCAGCCGCGGGTTCACTGCCTGCCAGATCTCAACTACATCCTTTGCTATCATTTTAGCAATATCATAGTCTTTCAAGTCCGGGTGGCTGTTTTGGAGGAAATAACTGTACTGAATAACTTGGCGGAGGGTAGGAGGCTCTGTTTTATCCAAAGGGGAAGGCTGGCCAATGAATTTTTTGGCACTATCACTTCGAGTTAACACTACAGACTTCCGTTTTTTACCCATTTTTATGAAATATCTGAAAATAAACACAATTAAATGAACGCATCATAAAATAACTTCATTTAATACACATTTTATAGGTAAATATCATTAAAAAATACAAAATAATACACTAATAAACATCTGTAATGCATTTACAATTAGTTTCAAGCATCGTTTTGTTAAAAAAGCAGAATTTTCATTGATTATTTTGATGAAATAAGGTCCGATATTTTGTTTGTTTACATTGCGCGAATGCCGCGCGCGCGATTTTACGCGTAAAATTCGGCAATTTTACAACTTAAAAATAATTAACAATCCTCAAAAAATACAATCATTTTCACAAATATGAGTTGGTGCAACGTTTTTTATACATTAACATCTTTCTATCTAGACTAGTCCAAGATCACAGTTCCAAAATCAACCTACCTTAATATATATGTCCCGTTGTATATCCATTAATTCAGCTAAAATAAACAGAATGATGTATTGGTGTTTTATTTATTCCTTTTACACAATTATATAATTTGTTTGATTTCGGATTTCAGAATAATTAATTAATTGCTATTTGTCAAATCGATCTTCTAAGCCAACTGATGGATGAATATATGTCATAATTTAATAAAGAAGTAACGAAGCTGACAACTCAACTTTCTAGCAAGATGACGGAAGAATATAAGGATTAATTAAATAAATATTGCTATCTGGCAACTCAGCCTTCTAAGCCTACTGGCTGTTTAATATATGCTTTAATTTAATAAGTAAAGAAATCTGGCAACTCAGCCTTTTAAGTCAACTGACTGATTAATATATGGAATAATTAAACAGATATTGCTATCTGGCAACTGAGCCTTCTAAGCCAGATGACGGAAGAATATAAGGATTAATTAAATAAATATTGCTATCTGTCAACTCAGCCTTCTAAGCCTACTGGATGCTTAATATATGGAATAAATAAATAACACCAGTACACATTTGAAAACTTGTCGATCGATTTTTACAAACTAGTTGGTGATTCTATATAATTTGAGTGCGCTGATCTCAAACATATAGTTAGTTTTTCCCTATCACGTATGGTTTTCTTACTACAGGGTGTGTCATAAATCCCCAATTCATCCCCAAATGTGAACCATCTTATCGAGACCAACATTGGATTGCACATGTTAAACCATAAATTTTGTTGTTATAGACTACAGTAACGCTTACATAATAATGTAGGGTAAATATATATAACAACCAGTCCCGTTCCCATCAAAATACTCTCTCCCCTCCCATCAATGGGTGGTTAACATTTGGGGACAGATGAGGTATTACAACACCCCTTGTAGCACGAAATCTTTAGGTGATAGAGTAAAACCTAATTAAAGCAGAATTAAATAGCTCCTAGCTCTTGGACAAGCATATTGCTTGTTTATGAAAGAATAAAAAATAACTGAAAGAAACAAAATATATTTGCCTTCTTTACTTGCAAACATTTCAGGACTTATTCCAAAGACTTAAGACTACGAAGGTAGATCTGACTAATGACGACTAAACCGGTGCTTCTTTGATGTTTTCTTATGCTGTGCGTTAGGCTGATCTCGTTGCAGACACCAGTAGTAATCCGCCATCATATTTGTATGCCATCTTCCTTGATATCTTCTTTCCATGGTTTTGATGTCCTGGTGAAATCGCTCCCCTTGCTCCTCACTGACATCTCCGAGATTTTCGGGAAAACGGTCAAGATGCGAAAATAAGAAGTGAACTTTCAGGCTCATGTTGCAGCCTAAAGCGCAAAACTTTTTAAGCATATTTTCCACCAGTCTTTCATAATTTTGGCTTTTGTAGTTTCCCAAGAAGTTTTCAACCACATCTTTGAAAGCAAGCCATGCTTCTTTTTCTTTATTGGTCATTGTGTTCAGGAAATGATCGTCTGTCAATAACTTTCTAATCTGAGGACCTATAAAAACACCTTCCTTTATTTTCTCGTAGCTAATCTTTGGATATTTTGAACAAATGTACTTGAAACACTCACCTTCTCTATTCAATGCTTTGACATACTGCTTCATCAAGCCTAACTTAATGTGCAAGGGTGGTAGGAGGATTTTATTTGGTTCAACTAGATGTTCATGTAAAATGTTCTTTGATCCTGGGGTAAGATTCTCTCTAGGAGGCCAAGTTTTCCTCTTCTAGTGCTGGTCACGTGCTCGACTATCCCATTCGCAGATGAAACATGGCATCTTAGTGTATCCTGATTGCTGCCCAAGTAACATGCAAAGGACTTTGAGATCCCCACACAATATCCATCTGTGATTTTGATACTGAATTTTTTCCAGAAGCAGTTTCATGTTATCATAGGTCTCTTTTAAATGAGTAGAATGGGCCACTGGGATTGATGCATATTTGTTACCGTTGTGCAGTAACACTCCTTTTAGACTGGTTTTAGAGGAATCAATAAAAAACCTCCAGTCACTGGTTTGGTATTCGATGCCTAGCTTGCACACTAATCCTGTGATGTCCTTGCAAAATACCAAGGTACCATCTTCTTCGAAAAACGGCACGAAGTCTTTCTCACGATTTCTGTACCAAGCGAAGTATGTGTCGGATGCCAATAAATTCTTCTCCTGCAATCTAGACCCCAAAAGTTCTGCAGAGTCCTTAGGCAGATTCAAATCCCTGACTAAGTCATTTAGTTCGGCTTGGGTTAATGGTTTAGGAGGATCTCGGTCAGCTGTTGGCTGTTCATAAACATCGTCATTTTCTGGATTTGGAGCTGAATCAGAATCTGAATTGTATTGATCCAGACTCTCGGGTGGGCGAGGAATAGGAACTTCTGGACCATAGGGTACCAGCCTTATTGCAGATGGAAGAATTGTGTATTGAAGGCTCTCTTTATTCTTTGCATTATAACCTTTACCATTGCAAGAACAGAAGTAGCAGTCGTCGGTATGGTTTCTAGCCTCGCGCCATACCATAGAAGGGTGTGCCGAATTTTTCAACTTTCAAATTCCAAATATGAGGGGTGCTAAAATGTTGCAGCATGACAGGAATTCTAAAGATATTTTTGTTAATTTAATATAATTTAGTTTTGCTTGGTAAGAAGCTACATAAAAATAGTGACTTTTTTGACTTTTTTGTGGAATTATATAATAATTATTATATTAATAATTATATATGCTGTATATATAATGCACTGCTGTTTTTGCTTATTTCACAGTTTGAAACATATTCATCAGTGTGCTGAAGATTACTTGTCCGTCAGTGCTACCATCCTAACCAGTGGGAATTGACCTACAATGGCTTCTAAAAGGAGGACAAGACGGGATATTCACACATATGAGCAACCTAATTGGAACTGGTAGAGAGTTGTTGCCCTCTGAACTCCCAACTCTGCGAGACGTTCTCAAATATGGGCTACTGCTAAGAGAACAAAGTGGTGAGGATGTGAGAAACTACCCAGCAGCCAGTCTTGCAAAGGACATTTACCCTAAAGTGCTTGAAAAGTGGGAACGAGCAAACAGTTCTTTTGTAGCCCCCGTTGTAAATTCACGAGTCACAATCTTAAACAAGATCCAAGAGAGCTGGGAGCAGGCCAAAAACATATCTCTTGGGAGAGGAAAGCTACATGTCAAAGAGGCTTTCATTGCAAAACTTGACAGCTTTTTGACATCCTCAGTTGCAAGTGTAAAATTGTTCTCTGCTCTGAATTTGGCTGCCTTGCAGATGCTGGTTGCAAAAACGAAACTCACATTAACTGTACATGCCCTAGGGAGATGAAGATCCCTGTGAAGGAACTTGCTTTCATTAAAGGTCAGAGAGACAAGTCTGGTTCTATTAGACCACATCAGATTGCTTGCCAGATCAACCTGAGCACAACAGACAAGTCAAAAAGCAGAAGCGGCAAGAAGACGAAAGAAGAAGGCTTGCTGAATATAAGCAGACAAGTAAGCAGGATGTTTCAATGCCATCAAATGAAATAATTTTCTCTGATGATGAAAATGAAGAACAAATAGCTGATGCTCAAGATGGAAAGGATGGAAGTTATAAAGTGACATTAGAAATACCAAGCACGTCTTCAACTTCCAATAAAAAGCCAGAGTACAACACATTAGAAATACCTAATGTTGCTATGCATAGCATCAGATATGGTGTTGGCCTGCGTGCCACAGCTGCCATCACCACTGCTGCCTTTATGGATGCTGGCTTGATCACTGAAGAAGACAAGAGACTTGTAGTTGATCACAATAAAGTCAAGAGGGCCCAAGAAAAAGTTATGAGATCCCTGATCAGGAATTTGATGATCTTTGTAAGAAGGGTGAAATTGACTGCATCTCTTGACGGCCGTCAAGATACAACTAAAGTTATGCTGAAAGCAGACAATTCAGATCGTCAGTTCCCCAGCATCATCAAAGAAGAGCATTATTCTGTGTGCAGTGAGCCAGGTGGAAGATATCTCTACCACTTCACTCCTGAGAAAGGCTCAACGAGAAAAAAACCTGCTGAAGTTATTGCTGATAATCTTGTAGATTTCATGAAGAAGAAGGGCATTGATAAAAGCCTGCAGGCCATTGGAGGTGATTCTACAAATGTTAACACTGGCTGGGAGGGTGGTTCCATGCATTGGGTAGAGGTCAAGCTTTGCTGTAAGCTGATCTGGTTGGTTTGTGCCCTCCACACTAACGAGTTACCCCTGCGACACTTGATCACAGCACTGGATGGGAAGACTTTGTCTAACAACAAGTGGACAGGTAACATTGGCAAGATGCTAGACACTGCAACCGAACTTGAAATTGAACCTTCATTCACCAAACTCTCAATTGGAGAGCCTCTTACTTCACTGAGTGACAATGTCGTAAAGGATCTCTCTACTGATCAAGCGTACGAGTATAGGATCACACAGGCCATAAGGACAGGAGAACTTCCCACAGATCTGGCCCTTCTTGAAATTGGTCCAGTGAGCCATTCAAGGTGGTTGACAACAGCAAACAGGCTTTGTCGCATATGGGTTTCAAAACATGGCCTTAAAGGCAAAACCCTCAACAACTTAAGACTGATAGTGGAATACACTGTTGGTGTGTACTACCCCTGTTGGTTCAACATCAAAGTAAAACACTCTTGGGTGGAAGGCCCACGCCACATCTTGTTTCAGCTGCGGCTAGTTAGGTTGCAAAAGAAGGCTGTAGTGGATGCTGTTTTGCCAACCATCAAGCGCTCAGCATGGTATGCATTCAGCGAAATGATAATCCAGACACTCTTGTGCTCAGATGACAGTGAGGAGAGGAGAGCTGGTGTCCAAAAGATTGTTGACATGAGGGGTGGAGATGATGACACACTTGGAGATCTTTCTGTACGTCCCAGGAAGACACCTTCCATCAACCCCAGTGCTTCTTCCGTGTTGGAGCTGACAGACTGGTCTGACGGGGTATTTGAACCTCCAAAGACATGTAAACTGACTACAGCGGAAGTAAAGAAGTTCTTTGACAAGCCTATGCAAGTTCCACAGTGGCCCTGTCATGCTCAGTCAATAGAGAGGTGTGTGAAACAAGTCACAGAGGCAGCAGGCAGGGTGTATACACATGAGAAACGTGAGGGCTATATTAGAGGCCAAGAAGCAAGTCGGCGGCTGATGTCCAAGAACGAATCAATGCAAGACTTGATGAAACTTGTTTAAATATTTTTTTTACTGATGTCATTACTTTCTAATGTTGTTTTATGATTACAAGGATATGTTTTATGATTACTAGGATATGTTTTATGCAGAGAAACTAAAATTTTTATAGCATTACCTGACATTTTGAGAAGCTAAAATTAATAAATGTTGTTTTCCGAGAGCAATTTATGTGCTTTTTAATCAAACGTAGATTTACCAAGCTAAGTGTTGAGCAATCACAAAAATAATAGCAGATTTGAATTCTTTACATCCAAAAACATATTTTTAAAACCCCTCAGTGAAGGAATTGGCAAAAATTAATTTTCACCTCCCAAATTGACACACCCTAATACCATAGGGATCCCAAATGGCAAACTTTTCTTTTTACCTTTGCTCCAATTCCTTAGTGCCGCAACACACGTAAGACAAACCTTGTGTGGAGCCCAACTTTTGTCTTGATCTCCTAATTTAATTCCAAAATAAGCATGATAAGCTCTCTTAATGAAGATCGTTACATTTGTCCTTTGTTTGACAACAACATACCGACCACAAATATAACAAAATATGTCTGGACTATGGGTACATCCTCTAGAAGCCATTATTAAAATTTTAAAGACGAAATGTTAGAATTATCTATCTGAAAAATATGAAAAACCGAAATTAATTAAAGATAAAAAAGGTAAAAAATTACAAAACGCCCCAAAATTGTTTTGCTAATAACTTTAAAACTGTGGGTGATAGAAAAAAACTGGTAGCATTTTTGAATTCAGCGCAGCGAACTTCTTCAGAATCAAACTCAAAATAAAGAAATCGATTTTCATGCAGACCGGTGTAATTAATGCTTTCTTGCAACTCAACCTTCTAAGCCAACTGGCTGATTAATATATGGAATAATTTAATACATAGCGCAATCTGGCAACTCAGCCAACTGGCTGATTAGGGGCCTATAAGAAAGCGGCGGGGTGGCTGAAGGACTCATATGCGCTTGGCTCTGGCCAAGCGAAGACCCTTCCTCCTCTTCCTCCCTCTCTCTCTCTCTTAGGTTAGGTATGCCCCTTTAGGGGGGTGAGGCCGTCCCACCTTCTCTCCCAAAGCGGTTTCCCCCCTTGCAACAAAGGGGAGTTGGGGTGTCTTGCACTAAAGGTGGTGGGGGTGCCTTACAACAAAGGGGGTGGGGGTTGGCACTCTTGCAACATTATGTAACATTATGCAATTGTTCTGCACTCAAGGTTTTTTCCACCATACTTCTGTGGCCGAAATCCACATCTTGATGTAGATGTTGATGATGAAAATGCAGAACTTACGCACTGCCGTTGTATCCCGAAGTGTAAGAGAGAACTGACCCTTAAACACCCAGGTCTTAATAGCATCAATGCATTTCGCCATCCATCTCGCCCGGTGCATTGCATCAGGTGCCAAAAATCTTACTTCTGTTGGTGGATCCTGGCCTAAGAAGATCAACGTAAGCTCCAGCAGTTCACAGTAGTCGTCGCGGGGCTGTTCTTCTTCCAGCTGCTTGAAAACGAGCGTGGAAACTTCATCCTGGAAAGAGGCTACCTCTGAAGCCACAATTTCGTCATCGATGCCTCGCCTGAAATTCCTCTTATCTATACTCTCCCATACATCTCTAAATCTCTCCAATAGTTTAATGGTGGGTTCAGAAGAAGGCCCAAACAAAGTACTAAAGACCTTTTCCAAAATTATCTCTAATGTGGTGATGGCAGGCAAGATATATGAGCTTGCGGCCAAGGAGGTCTTCGGGAAGAACACAAGCCCTGTTCATGTGGCCAGTATTGCTTGCTGTTGTTTCGAAGCACATTGCTTGGACCAGATCTTGTAAGTTATACTCTGTCAGTTGAGCTACGACAGCGGTTGCTTGCGCCTTTTCAGAGAATCTGGAAAGCTTTGGGATACCGAGGAGCTTCATGACACCATCACCGGAGACAATAACGGGAAGACGGTCAATGTGTTCTTAGTAGTTAAGTCTTTGAGGAGCTTACCGTCCCAGTGAACTGTTACGGGGGCAGCTGGAGTGAAAGTCTTTTTAATCTCCAGCAAGTTTCTCCCTCACCTGTCGTCGGGTTTTTCTGACCGACTGCCTATTGAAGGTATAATCCTCCAGATCTTGACTTGAAACTAAGAGCGTCCTGGCCACAATATGCAAGGCACTTCGATTACTGACTTTAGTGCGGCCGAGTGCAGCTACAAGGTCTGGAGCAACACTCTGTTTGAGGCGTGATCGCTTCCGTTTGGAAGTAGATTGGGTCATATTTTTAGCAACTCTCGTGTCACTCCCCTCCTCCGATTCCCTGCTGCAGCTACTGCTGCTTCTTTTTCTCGTTGAGCCAGAAGAAATTCGCGATCTTCAGGTATCTTCAGGTAATCAGCTTCAGATCATCAGTTTGCGCGACATCCAAGAAGTCGCCTAGTTTTTCCAGGAATTGTTGCTCCTTTTGGAGCTGTGTGTTAGTCCGCCTGGTTTTTTACTTTTTCAGCCCTTGCCATTCCTTGTACAAAGCCTCGACATGGCGGATGGTATGGTCATTTTTCCGGTGGTATGATGATTGAAGAAGCGGTGAAGCACATTTCGGTTAGACGGCAATTTCTGGCCACCAATTTGCCTCTCTTTGATCTGTTCCAGGAGCCATATATCTGTCGCCTTCCTTGATGCCTTAGGCATCATTCAATTCCTGTAAAATGGAAAATGTGTACTTAAATAAATAAAAATAAAAATGTTTGAAAATATCATTCAAATACTTCTCTGTAATAGAGTATGATGCATGTACTATATGTAATGTACATTTTGTTGTATATGTATAAACAGATATTTATTCTTAGACCTATGTAGCAGCAGGCTTATCTACTGCTGATGTTGGCTTCAGTATGTGTTACAGCTAATTTCACTAGTAAAATAATGTTTTCTTATTTATTGTTTTTAGTTATAATATTGTCATGACTTATGATGTATTTTATTATTATTATTATTATTACTAGTAGGAATACTTATTTTATTTTAGATAACTATAACTATAACTACCGCATTATTAGTAACGCGGCAGTAGTATTATTATCTAACTTATCAACTGCAACTATCAATTTCTGCTGTAATATTTGATTAGTTTTTCGTCTTTTTTTCATCTTTTATTTTTTATTTTTTATTATGTCTAGTCCTTTTTACCCAGCTGGGACCATTTCTGGATCGCGTATCATATATTTATTGCCCTAATTATGAAGTAAGGAAAGAAAAAAGGTCCCCAAAACAGCATTCCCATATGTCTCTCATTCATAATCTTTTTCAGGAACCCCCATCATTCATAATCTTTTTCAGGAACCCCCATCATTCATAATCTTTTTCAGGAACCCCCATCATTCATTAAGTTTAAGATGTATCATTGATACTACAGTATATCAGACCTGATTAAATCAAAGATTAAAATATTGTTATTTGTACATTATATCAATTTGTATATTAATGTGTTTGTCCATCTCACACCCTTTTAAATTCCCATTTTCAATGCTCCTTCAAAATAAATCAAAATTACAGTCTCTGAATTTCCAAGAAGGAACATGAGATTGAGGGCTATCTGTGTGACCTCTTCTCAGTTCAACGTAGCTCGGTTGTATCTTTCTATAATGACTTGATATAAGGGTTTGTTCTAGGTAATCGCAATTTAGTGAGAAATAAGAGGACGAGGAGTCATTATAGAAAAAGCAATCGAGCTACGTTGACGAAGTAAAACGATTCAAAAAACACTTACTGAAAAGGGACGAAAGCCAACTGTGGCCTTCATTGCTAAACATCATGATAACCCCAAAGATACATTATCTTTAATTGAAAGAATTTCCGAGAACCTTCAAGAGAACCTGTATAAACATCTTGCCGTTGACAAAACCTCTCATACCTCAACATAGAGACCACCTAACGGTTGCGTCAATAAAAACAGTAGTATGACCGCAAAATGTTCAAGTGCATATGCAATTGCAATGTTGATAATTTGAGTGACAGTGCCAAACCCCTCCCCACTTTTGCAAGTTGCCACCCCTCTCCCTCGCCCCTAGTTGTCACAAAAAAGAAGAAAGGGGGCAGGGGGGAATCCCCTAAGCTGCCACAAGCTAGGGGGAATCCCACCCAAACCTAACCTAAGAGAGAGAGGAGAGAGAAAGAGCATCCTTCGCCTGAGAGCCCCAGACGCATAATAAAGCTCTTGACAGCATCATCAGTAGGGTGGCCCACTTTTCAATTTTTTTTTAAAAGTATAGGTTATCGTAGTTTTTCCCATTATTTGGCACTGTACTAGCACATTGGTACCATTTTCACAAAAATTGATCAATATTTAGGGGTCTCGCATCGACCTTGAAATTACGAGTTTTTTTTTTAAATGCGTACTTTTTAACCTTTTACTGAATCAAGATAAATCATTAAGTATGGATGTTTTCTGAATCCTCTTGATGAGAGAAGTCGTTTGGTGTGCCTTCCAATGTCATACGACTAACGGTTTAAAAGTTGTGCCTGTATACAGGTAATACCAATGTGCTAGTATAGTGCCAAATAATGGGAAAAAACACGATCACCTATACTTTTCAAAAAAATCAGCAAACAGCAGACAAATAAGGAAGAAAGAAACAATAACTTAAACAATCACTTTTGCATTGTATTGACCACTATCCCACGTCACTGGCTGCAACGTTGTCCCTCTGTGCTATGTCATCGTGGCGAGTGATGACTTCTTGAAGTCGCCGAGCTCTTTCCGGTTCTTTTCCACCACTTGCAGAAAATCCTGCAGCCGTGCCTCGTCCTTTGTGACCGTGTTCGCATAGTCTTGTATCAGTTGGACTCCTCTTTCAGCGACGTCATTGGTGACCTGGAGATTAGAGATCACATCCTTCAGACGACAAAAGTCCTCGTTCTCGTCCCACTTATCAGTTGGCAGGGTGAACCACGAAGACCCATACATCTTCAGACCTGCAAATAAGAACCAGGAGGACTCGTCGATCAGGTCGGGGAGTAGCGTCATTTCGTCGACTGAGACGTTCTCGTATGTGAAGTCTTTGGGTACAGAGAGGTAGGACAGCTTCTCTGCCATCTGTTGCTTCACAGTGCCATCCACCTTGTTGCTGCATAGAGCGAACATGACGGTCTGAGGCCTCAGATACCAGAAGTGCCGCCTCATCACTGCCAGTGACGCTTCTGCCACCTCGCGGTCCACTGCCCTATACCTCAGAAAACGCTGGTATAGTACCAGGTCATTCAACGGCGCATCAGCTGCTACAGGGGCCGCCAACCAAGCTGGTACGTACAGAAGAGCGATGAACACCACGATCCTGTGCAGTTTGTCGACCAGCTCGGCGTCGAGCTCCAGCTGCCTACTGAACATCAGCAGTTTTGTGTAGTAGATGACCTGAAACAGAATAGGCACCATTGTAAGTAAGACAGGTTTATTGTTACCAATTACTTTGTTTGCGTTATAATGAAATGTTTATCTTTGAATAACATTTAAACTTATCTCTAGATTATTTTTGTTTGAAAATACTAACTTTAGCCATCCATCTTGCTGGTCGGACAGCAGTCGATTCTTCTTTATATCTTCGACAGCGTCAGATGCTCCGATATCCCACAGCTTGTCCACACTGTCCGAAAACTTCTGCCGTTTTCCTCCGGCGTCAGTTTCTCGTTTTCTGCTCTTTTGGAGTAAGTGCCACTCTTTCCACAATGCCTCTAGCTTCCGTTCGCAGTTGAGCTTTGTGATTGTTTTAATGCGGGCCATGTTCCAAAACTTTAAGACGTTGTTTACGGTTTCTTTGAATGCGTCTTTCCTGTTAGCAGTGTACTGGATAACACTGAAGAAGTATTGCAAAACCTGCCGTGTTGTTGGCAATTTCCTACCACTGATGGAGGACGACGGTTGGCCAACTAATAAAATTTCCGAGGCCGATCTTAGAGAAGGTAGCGATGTTATTTTCGCCTTTCCTTTTGATGACTCTCTATTTGTAGCTTCAAGAGTTCTTCCAGTTATGGTTGCCATTGATTTGTCCATGACAAAGGATGAGGAACTCAGACAGAATTTCAAAATGTTATGATCTGCAAAAAAAGAAATAGGTTAGGTATCTGGTACAGGCATAGTGCATTTTCTAATTACCAAAATTGTTCAGGATTATCTAAATGGACGTTTTCCAAATCGCTGGATCGGACGCGGAAGCAACAGACCTTGGCCAGCGAGATCACCAGATTGAACCCCTTTAGATTTCTTTGCATGGGGATTTATCAAATCGCACGTCTATCAGACGAAGATTACGAGTCTTGAAAACTTACGTACACGTTTACGAACTGCTGCAGATAACATAACCCCGCAAATGCTCCAGAATGTGTTTAGAAATGCTGCGGAACGATTTGAGCTGTGCAGGGATACTGATGGGCGTCACGTCGAATCCTACTCTTAATTATTTAATAAATGCTACCACTTTATCATTTTATGATTGAATTCCATATAATTTCCAAGTGCTTCACAAAAATAGATCCTCACTTTATGTACACCCTGTATAAACTTCAAAATAATATACGTCAAAATACACGCTCTTTATGTTCTACTGCGCTTAACTAAAATACCAAACTCGCACGTAATCGAGTCTACAGTTACTTCATTGTTGGTTTGTACTATGCAATAAATAGGATTTAACCACTCAAGGTATGCGGATGCCTATCTTCGATGTAAAGGACCTTCAATTCGGTCAATACTAGTTTTGTGCCCACTTTACAATTGGATGGCAAGTTATCACTCCCTTTAAACACGGACAGAATACAATGAAAAAGATGCACAAAAAGGACGTCGTTAGAAACAACGTCATTATTAAATTCAAGTTTTCAAACACTTTCCAATCGAGGGTTTATTCTTTCCAATTCGCGCTTTTCAACCGTGAACTCTTCTTCACAAAGCATATCGGCAGTTGAAATAATCTTCTAAGTCGTGGCGACAGCTGCTCGTTATATAAAGAAATAGCTCTTGAGGGTGAACAATGTAGGTGAGCTCACCCCTGTACCGCTCAAGTCCCTTGTACCAAAGTTCAATATATTTCGAAGGGTCTATACCTTTAAAATACGCATCCAGTTCCAAGCCATTCTCGCCATGTTCATTCCTACACTCAGTAAACCCGTCGAGCAGAGCGATGTATGCGTATCCAAGAACCGTATCATAATAAAGCATATCCGCAACACGCGCGTCTAATATAGGCTTCAGCTTCCGGAAACCAACGATTTTAAACATTCTGTCGAGGATGAAACGGTTTCGTGTGGGCACAACGACGTTATTATCAGACGCATTCTTCCACATCAGCCGTATATCAATGCATGGCTGGTCGCGATTTATACATAACGTGCAAATAATGGCATATGAGGGTGCAACTAATCTGTTCTCTTCTTGTGCCTACACCTGCAGGTATTTTATAACGATCCTCACCCCACTTCTCAACTATCACGAAGATTTTATTCATCTCCTCAACACTTAAATAAATAACATTCCGTTTACCAGAGTTTGTTTGTTTACAAGTCGTTTCAAGGACATAGTTAACGGCACCGGTTTTACGCCTGAACACACGCAATGACTTCGTCACGGACACATCGTATACGGCATTAAGAATGGTGCTCAACGGAATCTCCATCGTATTCTATTGTGAGGGGTGTACGTCCAGTCGGTTCAACCTCTGAGGTCACAATGAGCAGCCGGTGCGCGGTTTGGCACGGAGGGAGGTGTTCGGGAAAGAGCCATACGGGGCGTGTCATACCATATGTTAGTGAATCGTGTACGGGTTTGTTCCAGCATGAAAGAGTCATGTGAATACTTGTATCCCATTATACCGGACAATCGTTTAGAGAATTTTTCTATCTGCGATACATGAAGTAATATCCGCTTTGACGTTTTATAATTCCCATTCCCCAGAATGCGCACCAGACATTTTCGTTCGGATATTTTCTCGAACTACGCATATTTTATTAACACTCCGGCGCACTATTTGAGAGAAACATGTGTCCATATTGGTTCTTTTTGCTTAACAAGCGTTAACTCGTTTCTAAACTCTATTTAAATCTTGCACAGGCCTTTAGCCACAACCTCACAACGAACTTCGTCATGATATATATGAATGTAATGATAGAGCTACTTCAGATTGTCCATGATAACAAGATTTGTATGTTCAGTCGCAGGGTATGCGTACTCGGTATGATGTAACATGACATAATACCACTTGTCATACCATTCGTCAACAAGACTCACTACCTAAACCCGTTGCTTCTTTTTTGCACGTTTTGTTTCTCTCACTTCACGGTATATGTACACCTTTACACAGTTTAGCCCTATGACGTAGCCCATTACATCGTTTGTGCCACGAAATCCGACAATGCTCTCGCCAGAATAGCCGTAGAGTATTTGAACCTTTTGTTCCTCACGCTTCGCATGTTCAATGTAGCCTTACAAACCTCAAAGGAACGTGAAATAGGGATTCTTTCAGTATCCACCACATCTGTAGACTTTATCGAATACCACTTCATAAATGTCGAGCACGCATTATCAAAGGTACGGTAGCCATCAATTTACCGTCTACGCAAGAATTCTTCAAAATACAGGTCTGAGATCCAGGGTTTGCCGCGGTCAACTGAGCACGCATGGGTAGAGATATGCTAGGTAGTAGCAGGAGTCACGTGCTTCTTTGATTGATCATCCAGTGGGCGGAACTTAGAATTTTTCCTGCACATACAAGCGAACACACACACACACACACACTAAGGAGAAAATGAAACGCTAATTGAAATATGATTTATTTAATAAATATATCACCAACAAGAAAATAAATCATGTGTGTGTATATATATCCGAATAGGCGTAATAAAAAAATAAACATCGTTAACAAGTAAATAGACATATATATATACACATATATATATATATATATATATATATATATATATATATATATATATATATATATATATATATATATATATGAAAAATTATTTCACGAAAGTGACACGTGAAAAATATTTATGATGAATAAAACCACGAAGGGAAAAGAAACACAAAGTGGTGCTCAAGCGCTTTCGTCTAATGACATCCTCAGGAACACTGAGGACAGTGTTCCTGAGGATGTCATTAGACGAAAGCGCTTGAGCACCACTTTGTGTTTCTTTTTCCTTCGTGGTTTTATTCATCATATATATAACAAAACACTCAAGGGCTATGGTACCCCAAGAGGTACGGTGTCATAAGTGCCAGGCACCTGGTAACGTTTCCTATACGTGTTACGACACACTTTCGTGCCCCTAAGTTCCTTCACGCTCCCCAGTTTCTGTGCCCGAAAATTGTGGGTCCCTACAGTCAGTTGGGGCGGGTGATCGCCCTCATCTTCTAATCACACTAGTTCCTTCAACGAATCAAAGTTAACGATCCGTCGGTTCGCCTGATTAAGCGTGATGCCCTTCGCTTTCACGATATATTTCATCTCCCCTCCCACCCTCACCCGTAACCCTTAAGTTTTTGGAGCTGGTGGTACAAAAGAGTCGGCGTATGCACTATCACCATACTCATCCTTAATCTCTTCAGTCAACTCTCCGAGGAATTCACCAACAGGTGGCATGTATTCACCCTCCCTCTCTGCGAATATCACACTATCTATGTCTCCGCCCAAGAGAATGCAGCAGTCCCCAAAGTTTGATGCCAGCGCATGCAGTTGTGAAGCTGGCTACAGATACGTTTGTAACACGTGAGTTATGTGTGGCCAATTCCGTAATGTACTTTAGTATGTACGTATGACCTAATTCACGATCACCATCACCTCTTTATCGGAAGCATTGGCATAATCCCACACCTCCCTAAAACTTTGGGATAGATAAACGTTTCCCTTGCCTGTATTCTGTGCAAATTTTCCCCAAAGAATATCTAGGCACAACTTTGCACTAAAGCGCTTGCCTTGGTTCTTTACAATTTGGGATCTGTCAAACTGTATCCCTTCACGATCACGGTAGCGTTGAATATACGCCGATTTTTCATCTTCGCTCTCAACTCCTCGCGAATACTCTGATGCTTCTACCTTATTCTTCAAAAAAGTGTTTACGTGTGGCGTGAAAAGGTTGAGTAGTTCTGAAACCTCCACACCTCATATATCTTCAATATTCTGTAGCCGTGGCGAACAGCTAGGGACAGCTCAGTGCTTGTATATACGCCTCTGATCTTCCGCTGGTTGGTTGTGTGATTACAGGCCCCATTGTTCTCCTCTGCACACTTCACGCACAGGGGAAATCTTGTGGTTTGTGGTCTATAACGACGGGTAAGAGCGGCATCCATAAGTCGCGAGGGGGGAACACGTCTACGAAAAAAAGGCCGAAATAGTTCTTGTTCAAATTTGCTGAGAACTCTTCGATGGTGGACAGGGCAGGACCCACCAGTTTTTCAGGTGCTCCTACGGGGTACAGATTGTTCTTCATCACTTAGGGGTATAAAGAACAGAAGTCTTAGTAACGGAGTTTCACGCCCTTTGCAGGTGGAAAGTACAGCTTGAATGGGTTTGTACGCCCTCCGAACAAGCTATCACCGCATCTGAAAAGATCCAACACCAGTGATTGTGTTTATTTCTTCACGGTACTCCCCATCTGCCTCCATCCGTGCATCATATTCGTGCTCACACCATTTGAGTGAACTGGGAACCTATAAGCTGGTCGAGGGTGCGGGTCCATGCAAGACTGTCGGCAGGAGATCTACCATGGATAACTACGATTCCACACACTGGACGTGGGCATCCATGCCACCAGCAACCGTTAAAGAGTACACAGTCTTCTCACCCGTGGCAGGGTCTTCGCTGAGACCATCAACCCAAAAAACACGACCATTGACCTTAATTGGTACTTTCTCCGTGTTCCAGATATGTTTTTTGTATACACCGGTCTGCTGCTGTAGATGTATGAGCCAGTAAATAGCCTTATGCCCATAACTGCCACGTTTGTTTCTGTGAATGATGGCTGGTGTGTATTTAGGTATGAAATTGTTCTTGAACACCGTAAAGCACAATGAGGCGATGGTGGTTGCGACTTGCAGCGGATCGCAGTTGAAACGGTCTATATACATCCTTCTAAAGGCCTGGAAACGTACCCTAAACACGCGCACATCATTCAGCAATAACGCATACATTCATCCGCTATATTTTATGGACTATCTTCATTAAAACTGTTGTAGTAGCGGTTAAATTCTTCACACTCACTATCACTCATGTTGGCGTAGTTTAAGTAATGTTTGGGGGGGAGGCAGGCCTACGTAATTTAAAGTGTCACTAGTGAGGAATGTGTAAGGAAAATACCCTTTTGAAACTTGGGCGGCTGAGCCCATCACCTTGGGCAGCTTGGCTAATTTACAAAGTGTGAATATTAAAGTGTCTTTAAACTGAACATTACTTCTTATTTTCATCTGTATGAGGTTGTTTCCTCTTTTCGAGGGATCGCCTGTAAATATCTGTAAATGACTCGTGTTCAAGCATATTCTTATAAAGGAATTGTGTCAAATTTTACGCCATTATGGGCAAAAATATATAGTCATTGTTTTGAACTTCTCCGCTAATGTGAATTTTCCCCAATTATCCATCATATGAAACATACCACATTCACAGATTCTCATTTTCCTGCAAGTGCCAATTGACTTATGGAGCTCAAAGCATTTATTATTGAAAAATGTGCGTCTACACACATTACACTCGCTCACACACAATGTGGCATTCCTTACAATGTTTCACTATATCATCCGCAAACTCGAGACATCCCTTGCACAAATCATGATGCCTTCCATATTTTCGACTTTTATCATAATTAGCGTAAAGGTCCCTTATATTATGGATGGGGAGATACGTTGACCCTGACAGCCGTAAAATAAGTAGAGGTCTTGTGCGGTTTCTCACAGTGATCTTAAAAACATACACACTTACGACGATCATCCATTCCAAATACAAATATACGAACATTCATTTCCTGCTCTACCCTTCACAGCTCTTCAGGACCCATATTACAGTTAAACTCGAGCTTGCAATCTGAAGCCAGTTTACGGGCACGTTGCACAAGCGTAGGCAACCAAATTTTTATGGCCCCCCCGTATTTAGTACAGTAAACATATGAGCTAAGACTACTGCTATAAAGCCGCAACCACTATCGGTGTTTATATGTCGCCTGTAAATAGCCTGAGAATTGAAGTGTGGCATTATGACCCGCAACAAGGAATACACTGTCACTATCTATCATGAAGTTATCCGTATTGAAGGCTGTACTACTTTGAGAAGTCTGCATTATACGGCCCCTAATATACGCTATATCTACAACGGCCAAGCGTCTGAACGGTATTACTACCCAAAAATCATCTACATCCGCGTCATCTGACCCAAACCCGAAGGACAGCCTTATCCTCATTTCACGTTCGTCGCTGTTCTGAAGGGCAAACTCCACAATACGTTCAACTACACGTCGCAGTCGGTGTTCAACACCATTGCTATACATGGTTCGAGGGTCAACCCTGACTACGTACCGACTTCTAGTCAGGGCCGGGGTGGGGGTAGCGGTGCGCACCAGCTCGAATGTTATACCATCCTCTACAGAACGAGAAGCTGCTGCTGCTGTGGAGGGTACGTCAGGAATTGAACAGGAAAAAGGGGGCACAAAAAAAGGGGGCACAATTTTATTTGAGGAAGGAACAAGTGTGGTGCCGTATCGTAAGACGTAGAGGGTTGGGGTTCTATTACAGGGGGTCTAACAGCCGGAGCACTCCTGGCACGCTTTACACCTGACGTGGAAGGCACTTCATCATCATCATGCCTCCGCTTTGAATTGTCATGTGGGGACGCAACAGCTTGCGTTGGTGTGGGTTTGCTAGCGATGGTGGAGCCTGTAGTCACAACTACACTGTCATCGGAATCGCCTGTAATATCGATGATGAGGACATGTTGCTTTACCTCATCGTCATTCATGGTTCTGGGAAGAAGAGGAAAACAAAGACTAGAATATAAGGAGCATCACTTTAAATTTTATTATATTTTGTAAATGTTACACTTAGGATTGTGACGTGTTAGAGATGGAATCTGTAGAGAAATTCAGGTTCACGAGCCCATCCACATATATTATATCTGGCCCGAAAGGATGTGGTAAAACTGTATTTATGCTTAAAATCATTAAAGATAAGAAGGAGATATTCTCAAAATTTGTGCATAAAATTATATGGTGCTATTCGACATATCAGTCAGTATTCAACGAGTATCAAGATGATATTTTGTTCTACAAAGGTGTATATGACGTTAATTCGTTAAAGTGAAATGAACATACAGTCATTGTAATTGACGACCTCATGTTAGAAAGGGATAAAACGTTTGCCGAGACATTTACAGTGTTCTCCCACCATCTTAACATAAGCGTGTTCTTCATCAATCAGAATCTATTTTTCAAAAATAGATACATGCGCGATGTGTTGTTAAATGGACAATATCTAGTCTTATTCGCACAACGTAGAGATATGTCACAAATTGTGATATTAGCCAATCAAATGGTCCAGAATCAGCTTAAGGAGTTTTTGGAAGTATATAAATTAGCTACAAGTTAACGTTACGGATATTTGCTTTGTGACCTTCACCCGCGAAACACGTTTAGGGTGCGTCTAAGAGCGAATATATTATCAAACAAGCCTGAAACGGTGTATATTCCAGAATGACAAATAGGCTAAAGAAATACCATGAGTTAATAAAAATCTATCATCGACTGCCCCGGGCATTGCAATAGCTGTTTATTAAAAATATTGACTCCGAGGTTTTAAAATGCATCTGTGAAATCTGTCTTAATGTTATAAATTGTAATGTACAAATGAAACCCCCTCAGAAGGATCACCTACGCCGTTACAAGAACATAATACGCACACTAGCTCGTAAAAGTCAACGAATTATTGTACAAACAGGGGGCTCATTCCTTCCCATCTTATTTTCAGTTTTGGGACATTTACTTACTAGATTAATATAATGAAGAAAGTAGTCTTGATTCCGCACGAGGTGTATGCTTCATTGAAAAGCTCAAAGAACCTAGATACGGTTTTAGAACCTCGTAAAAGCAGGCTTAAAAGAATGGAAAGCGAATTGTTAGACCTATTAAACAATGAAAAGTCACCTGATGAGAAAAGAATCTTATACCAAGAAGCTATGCAGAAATTTCTTCATGAGTCCGAAAATTATAAGAATCCGTCAGAGATCCCCGTGATTCTGAGACACAGCGCGTCCAACAATGAGCATGGAGGCATAGGACCTGGAGCCGACGTTATAGCTGACCAGTCAAAGAATAGCGGGACGACACCACAACATATCGAACATGTATTAAAAAGCAGTCTCCCACATACATTGAGGAATAAAGGCTTAAGTCTTTATAATCTATTGAGCGAGGAACCCATTATGCAGTGGACCGATACAGGCGAGATCATTGTGGAAGGAACAAAGGTACAGGGTTCGAATATCGTCGACATCGTCCATGATCTGGTGAGAAAGTGGGATAGGCCTTCACCATCAGGATGGAATTATATTAAAGCATGACTACAACAAAGAAATGTTCCCAAAACATTGATAGGAAATCTGAACAGGTTAAGAGACTTGGAGCAGGCCTCGCATGTGCCACAACTGAGCACGCCATCATCCCCAACGGTAGCATCTCTGAAGAGGAGAAAGAAGAGACCAAACAACAAAGGACAACCATCTCCACGTGCCTCTAAAATACGCAAATGGCTAACATATAAATTAAACGTTATTATGACATTTCTAGCCCACCCTCCAACGGCGGCGTTCATAGACTGTACAAAGGTGTTCATAATGAGGGAGTAGGAAAAAAAGATGTTGAGAGGTTTTTGCGGGAGCAGGATGCTTATACACTTCATAAGCCTGTGAGAAAAAGGTTTAAAACAGCCAAGACAACAGCGGCCTCGATTGACTCTATTTGGCAAGCGGATTTAACAGACATGCAAAGATACTCAGTGTATAATGGTGGCTACCGCTACATCCTATTCATAATAGATGTGTTCTCTAGATATCTGTGGCTAATTTCTCTGAAAAATAAATCACCCGAAAGAGTTGCAAAGCTACCAAAACGTTGATGGTGAAAGAAAACAGGATTCCTGGCTATTTTTGTACGGATATGGGGAAAGAATTTATAGGCCTAGGTTATCAGAATATGTTGACAGAGTTTAATATCAGGTTCTACACCAGCAATTCTATATATAAGGCCTCTTTAGCTGAAAGAGTTCAACGTACCATAAAGGAAAGCATGCATCGCTATTTTACATGTAAAAATACATACAGATATATAGACATTCTGGATTCACTGGCTTCATCCTAGAACCGTTCACACCATCGTGCGATTGGGACAACACCTGACGATGTACGCACACAGAGCGTGAGGTGAGAAGAGATATTTGTACAACCCCGCCACACTCTGCGCGTTTCAAAATCAGTGATTATGTAAGACTCTCGCATTCGGGTAATAAATTCACGAAGGGATTTGAGCAAGGTTGGACACGTGAGATTTTTAAAGTTAGGGCTATGAGACCTAAAGGCGAGATAATGATGTATTACGTTGAAGATATGAATGGGGAAGAAATCGCAGGATGCTTTTACGGCGAGGAGCTGCAGAAAGTGACATTTAATTTAGTAAGAACGTGTTTAAAATTGAAAAAATTTTAGGCAGCAAAGGTTCAGGAAAGAGAAAAATGTACCTGGTGAAATGGCTAGGGTACCCAGAAAGCTTCAACAGCTATATAAAAACTAATGCAATAATGAAGTTTAAATAGTATGCAACATGGCGCCTAACCATTTCTACGTCACACTCCCGTCCTCTTCTTCTCTGTCTGTACATCCTGACAACACCTTGGCTAACTTTGTAACAGAACTCCATGGCCCCATTGAATTGGGTCGTGATTCGTTTGAGGTTGGAATATGCGAAACTCAGCTGGACACCATCTTTTTAAGTACTGATTATAAAGAACCCGTTCTTACGATTCTTAGAGACCGTGATGAATGTGAAAAGGCCGGGGTAACTCGAGATGAAAGCATGCGTGCTGCCGGAGTAGGGAGGCCATATATTAAACTAAAGTAGTAACTCTAGGCTCGGGACGTTATTGTGTGGCCGAGGATGTTGTGAGAGACTTAAACGGTACTTTAAAATGCTCAAATGTTACGGCTGATTTAGTATACGAAATCTTAAACAAAGAAATCCCTGCACACACTCTGACCCTAAAATCACAAGCAAACAGAAATATTAAAGCCAAAGGACTGTTCAAAATTATAACCGATGGGCGATATGGAGCAGCCTTTCAAAGAGATAACTTTCACGAGGCACTACAGGACTTGTCCAGCCTAATGTATCAGCTGAAATTGGAGAAATTGGGTGATAGCTATCTACCCCCAGACATGTGCTATACTTACAGCAATATCGTGGAGCATCAGTTTGTTGAGGATACCCAGGCACGACTGCTTCGTATCGCACACATTCCCAGTCATAGAGGGCAGAGTTTGAGCATTACATATGACAAACCTCATTATGTCAATGTCGCGACTAATCTATTAACCAATATCTCAATATATATAAGAACGATTGAGGGGAAAAGTTTCCCATTCGGTGACGGGAGCTTAACAGTGAAGATGCACTTTCGTCACACTGTGCTATAATGACCCGAAGGCCTTTCACAGTCTATCGAGGGGTGAGATACCAGCACGGGAGTGGGCTTGGATCCATGTTTTTCAACCATACTGCGTACCGCTGTTCCCTTGTTGAAGAGGGGTGCCAGATATCTCAAGTCAACACGGTAGAGGACATAATGGCGGGGGCTAGGCCTCAAAAATCTCTAGCACTTAAAGCGTACATGGGACGAAATCGATAAAGATGCAAAGAGAAAAATGCGCGGTGGTGGGGAAGAAAAAGAGGTCTGTCCGGAAGAAGAAGAAGCGGTTACCAACACGTGGCGTTAAACGTAAAAGGACATAATAAAAGTTTTCTAAGCGAATGAAACCTATGGTTGATCATTTTTTAACTGATATAAGCTAAGGACATTGCTCTCATGAATCATAGGCTGCTTACTACTTGTCGAGAGAGGTGGCACTACTTCTGCCTCGTCATAGCTCGTTTCATCCATCCGTGTAGCTCACAATGTTTTAAATTGGAGCTGTTCCTCTTTGACATGCCCCCAACTCAAGTTTCTATTGAGCACAGTGACTTTATTACGATTAACCCGTTAAACACAATTAGTTCCCCGAGTGCCCCTATAGGGTTCGTGATTCACAGCTCAGGCCTTTACTTTTTTGACCCAAGCTGTGTGCACTTATACGCTAAGCTGCGTATAGCGCATTCAGATGTAACGGATTGCGAAGACAAATACGCTGTATTTCCAGAAACAAACTTTCTACACTCCATATTCAGTCAGTGTGACGTGTATTTAAATCAGGTCAACATCTCTGCAGGAACGGGTTCCTATCACCTACGTGTCTATCTGGGTTATTATCATGCTAAAGACGAAAGCAGTATAAAGGACAAATTTAAAAATTCTAAAAAGAAGATATATGAAGGTTTTGGACTCCTGCATACAGACTTCACACTCCAGGAGAAGTTGCTTGTGAATGGGGCTGATATGAAAATAAAGCTCACTCTCACGTATCCTGAGATCTGTTTAAATCTGGAAGCTGACCAAGGAGAGAGCGCAAAGCCTTGGTGATTCATGTTATGGAAACACACCTTCTCGTACGCCGAGTGAAATTAAGCTCGGCTAAACAATTAGAAATTTTTAAAAATTTACTACACGCCACAGTAAAATATCCAATTAACAGAGTACACATCAAACTATATATGGTGCCAGCAGGGTTGACCTCGAAGCAGATAGAAATCGTCTCCCTGGGAGCTCTACCTAAAACATTATTAATTAGAATTCAGAAACACGTTTCTGTGAATGGGAAATATAAAAAGTATGCCTTTAATTTCGAAAATTTTGGCCTTAAAAATATAACCCTATACGTCAATGGAGTAGCCTTAGGAGCGACATTACAAACGGATCATTCAACAGCCGCCGTCTTCCCGCTTTGCTCGAGAGCTTATAGTAATCTTTCACATTTTGCCGGTGCTTGCGATGAATTAGGAATTGACGTAACGCAGAAGGAATTCATTGAGCAATTCAACCTTTACCCGTTTGACATCAACCCAGATTTATCTGCTAGTGTAAAAACACACTTAAATCAACAGCAGAGTGGAAACACCTCAGTCAGATTGGAATTCGCCAAGCCGTTAGACGCGCCTACTAGTGTACTAGTATACCTTGAATCACAGGCCCTAATAGAGATCGATAGATTTAGAGGTATAGTCAGATTTTTAAAATGGACTCGAATACACTCCAGAGTAATGAATAGTGACCGAATTACACGCTCCAAATTTATCGGTGTGTTTTGAAAGAATGAAACGTTGAAGATCCCTGCTACGAGAGACTGCAGCGCACTTATTCTAAATACAGATGTTAGTGGTGGAGAAGGGATTCATTGGATAGCCGTCTACTTTTAAAATAGGGATGGAATGTATCATTTTAATTCACTGGGCGCTCATCCCTGGAATGACCCTATTATTGTAAAATTTCTCGAGCTACTGTACATTCACCAAATTGTCTGGAATCCTTACCGATTCCAGGGCTACTATAGCAATACTTTTGGCATGTACTGCCTTTCATTTCTCTCGCATATTGTACGTGGGAAGGAGTTTACAAATTTTTAAAATTTATTCGACGTGTGTCACACCAAACGAAATGATGAAGTGGTATGCAGACAGAAAAAAAACCTTTTCCGTTTGTGCGCACTCGATGTAGTGTGTAAAGTTTTACGCGTGTGTATATATATATATATATATATATATATACAGGGTGTCCCACAAGTCCGGCATCATAGGAGAAATTCAAATTTTCCTATTTCTACAAACCATAATTCATATTTTTCTCTTTCTACAGGCCATAATGTTTGTCAGCAAGGAATTTAACAGACTGCATCCAGACCGCGAGCCAATAACACAGAGTTGTGTGTCTGGATGCAGTCTGTTAAATTCAGCAGCGGCCTCTCTTTGTCTCCGATTTCCTATGAGTAGAATTATCTGGATTCGTTCTTCCTTGCTGACAAACCTTATGGCCTGTAGAAAGAGAAAAATATGAATTATGGTTTGTA
>JAJOZX010003831.1:227500-320000 GCA_023014485.1 Bathynomus jamesi
AATATGTGTGTGAAGTTTTATGTTTGTAACTGCTTTCATTTTGGAGCTATGGCTGGAACAGACACACACACACACGCACGCACGCACACACGCACGCACGCACACACGCACGCACGCACGCACACACGATGAAACACACACACGCACTCACGCACACACGCACGCACGCACGCACACACGCTGAAACATACACACGCACGCACGCACGCACACACGCACGCACGCACACACGCTGAAAGTGTGGCGGACGGACGGACGGACAGACGGACAGCTCTCTTTTATATTATAGTAGAGATTATAAAAGGCCGGTGAACACCTGGTTAGCGGTCAGGAAATTTTCTGGTTGACTAATTCAGGACAACAGTTTGCTCATTTCGTCAGAAATAAATTTGGGGGATTAGGAGCACTCCTTTTGAATTTATATGACATTAATTGGGAAAAAAACATATATTTATACATTCAAAAGAATCATGTGTATTTTGGGTGTATATAGATTTCTTCCACTATTATTATTTTGATTGTATATTTATCTCCTATATATTTCGAATAAGCGCATTCTAAATAAATGATTTCATGTTAAATAACACGAATAAATCAGCAGAATGACGTAGTTGTGTTTTATTATTCAAAATATATGATATATATATATATATATATATATATATATATATATATATATATATCAGAGGGTGATCAATTTACTAGAGCCACCCCTTGAAAAACACATGTTCATTATAATATGGTGTTTTTAGTTTAAATAATAACCTTTTAATTATGCAGACAGTATTCCAAATTGTTAACACATGTAGTGTTCTCTACCTGAATAACAGAAACTGGGGATAGGGGTTAATTTGGGTAGTAGGGGGAGGGGAGTATGTGAAAAGTGGGTTCATTAGTGTTTCAGCTGTGAACGTGGAAGGCTGTATCAAGTGGTCGGGTGCGTTAAGTGTATGTTAAGTTAATGATAAGTTATTATATTTAAACCATTGCACGTGGAATATGCACTCATACACCCATATGATATTGTTTCTCAGCAATGTATTGTGATTCTTTTTATTAAATTAGTGTTTCTTTACAGGAATAACTTTTATGTACTGTAGGGTACCCAACATGTGTAAGAAATGTGATCTATCGCCAAAGAAGAAAGGTAGAATGCTCTCGCTGCTGACTGCAACTGATTATTCTCACAGAAAAATAGCCCGAGAACTGAATGTGTCACGTGCGAGTGTTGACAGGATCGCATCAAAAATTAAAGTTGAAGGGGCTAATCCAGAGCTGACTCCAAAAAGAAAGGGTAAATGTGGTCGGAAAAGGATAAATACAACTAGAGCCGACAGATGCATTGAAAAGAAACTAGTAAATAATAGGAGAAGCACTACTAACAAACTTAAATTGGAGCTGGAGAAGGAAAACTTCAACATTTCGACAATGACCTTAAGGAGGATGCCAGGGAATTTGGATTGAGTAGTCGCCGGCCAAGAAAAACGCCAAAATTGACTCCAACAATGATCAAAAATCGCTTAAAGTGGGCTAAATACTACTTAAAGTTCACTGTAGATGACCGGAAATCGGTAAGTCACAATATTTTAGTGATCTTTTATGCTTATTTTGAGTAAAATGTATTATTTTGATATTTGTATTACAAGGCACATTTCATTTTGGTTGCAATCATTTCTTTCTCTTTTCATTTGCAGGTGTGTTTCAGTGACGAATCCACATTCCAAGTCATGTCTGATAAATCACAGTACGTTAGGCGACGTGTTGGTGAGGAATATCATCCAGACTGTGTCGTAAGTACGGTTAAGCATCCAACTTCTGTCATGATATGGGCAGTGATAAGCGGTAAAGGTACTGGACGAATTTACATTGTTGAGGGTACTATGAGGCAGGACCAATACCGAAAGGTTTTGGAAACAAGACTTATTCCACAGATCGCCGAATGGTTTCCAAATGGTGAGCCATTCCATTTTATGCAAGATTCGGCCCCATGCCACACTGCAAAGTCAATTAAAAGTTTTCTGGCTGCAAAGAGTATTCCTCTCGTGAATTGGCCAGGAAATTCTCCAGATATGAACCCTATCGAAAACCTATGGGAAATAGTAAAGCGTAGACTGAAAGGCGAGGAAATAACAACTCGAATACAGTTAATAGAACGACTAATTAGCGTTTGGAACCGTGATCCTAAGATACTGGCCAGCTGCAAAGCCTGTATAGAGAGTATGCCTAGACGGGTTGCTGCCATAATTAAGGCCAAAGGAGGACCCACTAAGTACTAAATGTGTTTAATATGACTAGAGAGTGTATATAAATATATTCTGAAATAAAATAAGTGTTTAAATTAGCCAAATTTGACTATTATTAGCATTAGAAATAAACTTATACAAGAAAAACTATTTTTTATTTAGTGACTCTAATAATTTGATCACCCTCTGTGTACACACATATATATATATATATATATATATATATATATATATATATATATATATTGTACCAGCATTTAAAAAAAAGAAGTGTATAATAAATTAATAAGTATGGCACACTAAATAAAATAAAAAATTTTGGCCAGATTAAAAATAAATAAGTATTCAACATGAAAATCAATGAAAATTTACAGATCTCAATTGAAATGCCCAATTGAAACTGCACAAATATCATCATTAATAAATCAGTTTCGACAATATATATATATATATATATATATATTTTCCCCTCAATAAAAACTAGCCCTAATTTTAGGCTGACCATACGTACCGTTTTGAACGGGACAGTACCGGTTTTTTTATGGGTTCTGTATGGGTTCTGTCACTGAAGAATAATTGTAAGCTCAATATGTTTATGTACTTACTTTTTCATGAATACAGAATATTGCATAACCCCCGTCCCTTTTTTGCCATCCCAATGTCCCGTTTTTGTCTCAAGGAAATATGGTCAACCTACCTAATTTAATCTCTATTTTGTTTAAAAATCATATTAGTACATTATATTAGATCCAAAACATCTGCGAAGGCAAATTCAGGGCTCTTAGGCAAGCATCATATTGTGGGGTTAAAATATCTTTTCTTTTTAAACCTTTTCTTCCACGATAATATCTAAGAACAATCCTCAAAATTTTTCTGACGAGAAGAGTTTTTAGATCCGCTTGGCTCCAAAAGGATGCAGGGAACACCTGTTGAAAAATAAATTTGGAATTTCAGTCCACTGTGATTCGGATTAGACTCTGAAGGAAAGGATTTTACGTTCGGCCGAGCCGAAATTTACCTGTACAGTTGTTCAGAGCATCCGTCTGTCGCCGAGAACAAACTTATAGATATGCGTTTTAAGATTTTCCATAATTCATAATAGTGGAAAGAGTGGATATCGGGCCGTGTTGACGATTTTATTTTAATTTAAATATAATACTTATTCTTAATAATGAATAAATATAAACTTTTTTTGGCCAGATTAAAAACAATTAAGCCCTTTCGTGCCAACATCTGACGTCACGAGTACGTGAAATATTATCTAGCAATATGAAAAGTTATACTTCTTGCAATATATATATATTGTAATAATAATAATGAGGATTTTATATGCCTATAACTTACATGTACAGGGTGTCCCAGAATTAACTATCTATTTCAATGAAATCGGACAAATTTTTTAAAAACACACTTTTATATATGTTTATCATGTTTAATATGTGTTAAAAATGTATAAATTTCTAAATTTTTTTCATAATTTTATTTCCATAATTTTTTCATAGTTTTTCATAGTTTTATTTTCATTCTCTTTCAGAACCCTATTAATAATGAATACACAAGAACGCATCTTTGTTGTAACATCCCGTATCAAAGGAATGCAATGTAATGAAATCAGAGAAAAATTTACAAGAAGATTCCACAGAACCGGTCCTACAGACAAAGCGATTCGTGAACTTGTGAACAAATTTAAAAGAACTGGATCCGTACACGACGAGGTGGGAAGAGGACGCCCAAGGACAGCACGTAACAGTACCGAACAGGTACGACAATTGTTTGAGGATGAACCAACAACTTCGGTTAGGGAGGCCGGTCGAAGACTCAACATATCCAAGACAACAGTTCATAGAATCTTGCGTTCGACACTGATGAAAAAGGCTTTGATACGGGATGTTACAACAAAGATGCGTTCTTGTGTATTCATTATTAATAGGGTTCTGAAAGAGAATGAAAATAAAACTATGAAAAACTATGAAAAAATTATGAAAATAAAATTATGAAAAAAATTTAGAAATTTATACATTTTTAACACATATTAAACATGATAAACATATATAAAAGTGTGTTTTTAAAAAATTTGTCTGATTTCATTGAAATAGATAGTTAATTCTGGGACACCCTGTATTTTAAGCTTCAATCCATTTTATTTTCTGGTGTGTTAACAAATGAAACTCGGAAAATATACTCAAAATTAAGTTCGCTAACTATTTTCGAATGTATAATTATTTTCTATATATTTCTTGTATATTAACTTATTTCCAGTAATTCACCTAAATAAACAGAATGGTGGCTCTTTACATAGAATATAGGCATCCGCATACCTTGAATGGTGAAATAATGTAAAACCGTATTTATTGCATAGTACAAAGCAACAATGATGTAACTGTAGACTCGATTACGTGCGAGTTTAGTATTTTAGTTAAGCGCAGTAGAACATAAAGAGCGTGTATTTTCACGTATATTATGTTGTGTGCAACCCCTTCATTTATGTGGTGCACACCCTTTATCTGATTGCACTTATTTCGTACACGCGTGGTTCGTTTATTTCAGGATGACTCTGCCTATCCAGTCGGATGGCCTTTCAATTTCATATGCGTAGTTTCCCTCGGCTTACTTGAAACCCACATTGAAATTCAAACTTTCAATGTTAATTTACCCTCAGCTTAAAAGAGAGGTCCATTGCAAAGTAGCATAGAAAAGACACACTCCCTCTTATAAAGTTTATTTAATTTCACTCCAATTAACACATACATTGAAAGAAATATACGGATGTCCGATTACAAATTTTGTTTAAAAAATCAAATTCTTAATTTAAAGAAAATGTTCGCAAGTATTTAAGTCTCAAAAAACATTTATACAGAGGGGTTTTTTATTTGCGTGTAACTTTAGAAACAGCACTAAATTCAAATTTCGTAATTTAAGTAGTAGTTTACAAAAAGGGTTTACTTAAAACAATTTGGAAAATTTACTCTCAAACTTAAAGTTTAAAATTTAATTTGAACAAAATTAAATTAAACGAAATTTCACAAAATTCTTTGTCTGTCGGCTAACATTAATTAAGCTCTTCGAACTAAGTTCGCACAAAACAAAGGCAATTCAAATTTTAAGTACAACGTGAAACAGTTTTAACTCAACTTAGAAATTTTCAAACACGCCACAGAACATGAAGATTCATTCTTTACAAGCCACTTTATCTTTACAGGACCCGAACTACAACTAACTTAGAAATCTAAGTTACACCTTAAAATTTCAAGGACTTCGCCTTACAATATTCTGAAGGACCTATCAAAAACATTTCCATTACATAAGGTCGTCCCTACGAAAGCTTTCATTCATACATAAGGAAAGAAAGAGCTTCCCTTTTTCCTCACTGGGTTTTACAAGAATCATTGTCCTTTGATTGGATATTGACATTCCCTTCCAAAAACAAAGCTCCTCCTTTTCCTTAAAAATCAACTTAAAATAAAGTTCCTTCTTCGAAGCCACTTGGTTTCTCAAATTTATGACCAACGTCATGGTCCAATTTAACAAGTGGATTTGAAGTCTGTCTCACAAAAGTTTAACCACGAACCGAAGAGAAAACAAGCTCTTTTACATCTGAACTCGGGCAGCTTGTTTTCCCTTCTCTTTGTAGCTAGGGCCGCTCCTCGACCCTACCATAAATCTCTACCGCGAGGCTGTCCTGGGTTATATTCTTACCGTGAGAATACAAAAATAAAAATCGAACGAACGTTAAACAATCTGAAACATTTTTATTTTTAACCCTGTAACAAGAAACCTATTGATATTCTTCAATAACCATACTCTAAACTACTTTGCTTTAGAGATTTAAACAACAAAATCTTAAAACTAAAATTTCTCTTCCTATTCTCGTAAGAGATTTCGGCACGCAAATTTGCCGTCACAACAATTATTTTAAAGTTTATATATAAATGTGTATTTTTCTTGCAAAGATGTTAATTCAGCTAAGAATATATTTAATAGGTATTATTTTTATTTTGTTATTATTATTTAATATAAATGTGCATTTACTCGTTCATATATTAAATGTGCATATAGATTTCTCCTGTACTATTATTTTTTATGCTTATATATAAGTGTGTATTTGCTCATACATATATTAAATATGTATATAGATTTCTCATGTACTAATATTATTATTTAAGAAAAAAAAAAAAAATATATATATATATATATATATATATATATATATATATATATATATATATACAGGGTGATTCAGCAAAGAGTACATTAAATTGGAGGATGAAATCCTTGCATAATTCTAAACCACAATGTCTCTATGGTAAAATGTCAGATTCTGCATAGTTTCCATGTTACAATACATTTAAGATGTTGTATTAATGAGAGTGAATATGAAGTGAAACCCCAGTAAGTTTTTGTAATCATTTATTCACAGATCTCTACAATTACAACCCTTGTTACAACCTAAAGGAAATGTTCAAAGTTGCCCCCTTCTGCCTCAATGCAGGCCTGTACACGAAGTACCATTGAATGTCTGACGCGTTCCAGAATGCCTAGACCAGAGGTTCTGAAACTGCGGGTAATTACCCCCAAGGGGGTATTAATATGGTAAAAATTTCAACATTAAAGGTAATTTCAGTTATTTTCATTAATTAATTTTTCCACTTTCTTTACAACTTCAGCATGATGAGATTAGTTGAGATCAGGAAAAGGGGTAACGGGGTCAAAAAGTTTAAGAACCACTGGCCTAGACTATGTTTAATTTGCTCGCACCTGTCACGAACACGTGGTCATAATTCCTCTCTTGTTTGAACCTCTGTATCATACACCAACGTCTTTAAATGGCCCCACAGGTAGAAATCCAAAGGGTTAAGATCTGGGGAGCGGGGTGGCCAGGGAACGGGGCCACCACGCCTTATCCACCTGTTGGGATAAACAGTATCCAGATATTCCCTTGATGCTCGGGCAAAATGTTCTCTTCTGGAACGCGTCAGACATTCAATGGTACGACGTGTACAGGCCTGCGTTGAGGCAGAAGGGGGCAACTTTGAACATTTCCTTTAGGTTGTAACAAAGAGGGGTCACACTGTAGAGATCTGTGAATAAATGATTACAAAAACCTACAGGGGTTTCACTTCCTATTCACTCTCATTAATACAACATCTTAAATGTATTGTAACATGGAAACTATGCAGAATCTGACATTTTACCATAGAGACATTGTGGTTTAGAATTATCCAAGGATTTCATCCTCCAATTTAATGTACTCTTTGCTGAATAACCCTATATATATATATATATATATATATATATCCTTCGTTTAAAGTGTGTATTTTTTGTGGTATAGAATTCTTCTGAATTATTTTTGAATGTACTAGGGGCACTCAATATATTTTGCCCCACCCTTTTTTTCTTAGCTAAATAATAGGCCATGGGGCTGAAATGTCTTTTGGGCCGTATGTTTGAACTTTCTGCACTTCAAATAACCGGATTTTTCCAGTTTAATCCTCCCCTCCTTGTATAAAACCGCTTTTAAACGCTCTTGTATAAAACCGATGGTTAACGCAGTTTCGAAAATGGCGTATGACAGTGATGTGCGTCGTAAACAGAGAGCTGTTAACGAGTTCTTAACCGCAGAGAAGGAAACAGTTGGAAATATTCACAAACGTCTACAAAACGTTTACGGAGATGCTGATGTTGATCGAAGCACAGTTGGACGCTAGTCTAAACGTGTGATATCATCGGAGAGAGTGAGAGCCAGCCTCGTTGATGAGCCACGCAGCGGTCGCCCGGCATCGGCTGTGAAATCTCACACTGTGCAATGTGCTAACAGCATCATTCGACCAAATCTGCGCGTCACATACAAGGAGCTATCACTGGAGCTAGGAATTAGTGAAGTAAGTGTGAATACGATAATTTAGCAACTGGGATACTCAAAAGTGTGTTCACGGTTTCTTCCTCGCTAACTGACTGAAGATCACAAAGCCCAAAGAAAAAAAATTGCCTCGTAGTCGCTGGTTCGATACGAGACAGAAGGGGATGATTTCCTTTCATGAATTGTGACTGGGGATGAGACTTGGGTGCACTACTTTGAACCTGAAACAAAACTCCAATCCATGGAGTGGCATCACGCAGACTCCCCACGCAAGAAAAAGTTCAAAATGGCTCCCTCTGCAGGAAAGGTTATGGCCACCATCTTCTGGGACATTAAAGGGGTGATTCTGGGGGACATTATGAAGAAATGACAAACAATCAACTCAGAGGCATATATTGCTACCCACCCTACAAAGACTCCGGGGAAGTATAAAGCAAGTTCGACCGGAGAGAAAACTGGAAGACGTCCTTCTTTTGCACGATAACGCAACACCACACAACAGTTTTCAAACAAGAGAGGCCATCACAAAACTGCGCTTGACTGTGTTACCCCACCCTCCATACAGCCCGTATCTGGCAGCTTCAGACTTCCATTTGCTTGGGCCAATGAAGGATGATATTCGTGGAAGAAAGTTTCAGAGTAACGATGAGGTTGTCGAGATGGTTAAGAGGTGGCTCCAGCGGAACCCAGCGGACTTTTATCAGCAAGGAATAAAGGCCCTTGTTTCGAGGTGGAGGAAAGCCGTAGAGAAGGATGGAGACTATGTGGAAAAATAAAAACTTGCAGAAAAGGTATGTAACTACTTGTGTACAAAATTTATGGAACTTACAAGGAAACTTGGAAAGAAAAAAAAAGGTGGGGAAAAATATATTGAGTGGCCCTGGTATATTTATTTTCTATATATTTCATGTATGTTAAATTATTTTTAATAATTCATCTAAATAAACAGAATGGTGTAGTTGTGTTTTATTTTCGCATAAATGATTGAAACATATGCTTCCCTGGATGTGTATATATATATATATATATATATGTTATACATGTTATAATTTATAATCGTAGTCGCGCCTGATGACTGTTATAGTGATTTCATTCATTCAATATTTCCCAAGCTATTTATGACTCGTTTCCTTCTGACGGAAGTCACGCGCAGTGACGCAGACGGTTTCTCTAATTTCACTTGGGAAACACAATGCTCTCAGGTGACGTCAACCGCTTGCGTGATGGCGTACCGAGGTTCCGTTCCTTTGACTATATAAAAAGGGGATCAACGCCCTTACGGCAGATCCGTGGAGGAGGGTCTCCGGACTGAAATGGGTTTCGGTCCGTTAACGGGAATTGCTTTTGAGAATTGGAAGATTGGGTATCAATTTGAAGTCTGACCGTTTAGAGAGAAGATCGGTAGCTTGGAATTGATTCATATAAGTCTGGGAACTCAAAACGGACGAGAGAGCGTCCTAGAAGGGGTTTCGACTTATTTCATATCTTACAATGAAGATAAAGTAACATTTTATCATTATGAAACTTGTATTATTATATATTATTATTATTATTATTATTATTATTACCTCCCTGTTCTATATAAAAGAAACACTTGATTCGTGCTAATTCCTTATATTTATCTCGCCTATATTCAAATTAAAAATCGTGTAAGCCGTTGTGTTTATTTTCTACTGTTTGGACTTTGACAACTGGGGTAAAAGAAAACACGGGCCCACACAGTACTCCTCGATTGTGGGTATACGAAGTGTAAACTATTTTTCCATCCAGGAGTGCTAAAGTAATACCCTCTCTCTAGTAACATCCTGACCTTGCCCGAACCACGGAGAGAGCCGGTTATTACAAGTGGTGTCAGAAGTGGGATCAAAGTTTTTCTTTATCCCTTCTTCTTAGCCACAGACACCATCGACGGTTGAAAAAAGTACATGAGAACCACCGGCATGGAGAAGACGACGGAACTACGAGATCGAGGACAGCTGCTTAGGCCTGCTTAAAGCCCCCATCCTTTGAAACTTCGAGCAGCGGACGAAGAACAGAAAGATTGACGTTTCTTTTCCGGAGAAGGAACTGAAACTGGACGTAATAGGTGAGCGACCTTGGTAGCATAAAGTGACCACCCCCTAAAAGTCCTCCAGAAGGAATCCTCGAGTAACCGAGCCGGACGATTCCGCCAAACCATGAAGCTTTTTATCCCACTTGATAGTCAGTGTAAAACAATAGCATCACTGCATATACTGCTTGTTTGAAATAAGTGATTCAATATTTCTATATCTAATACGTGCTTAAATCCATAATTAAGTGAATAATCTCTAACTGAAGTGAATAATATTTAACTGAAATTGGTGATAAGTGAAGGCTTAAAGGCAACCTACCCTTAAAAATAAAAGGTGAAAATCTTAATAGCCTTTTTAAAATGGTAAATTTTAATATAAGTGCTTACATGTGCATTCTAGATTAAAATTGGTTAAGTTGTTTTAAATTTGTTATATAGGCGTAGACTTGCTTTCTAGCCTAAATTTGCTCATTAATATCTCTAGGTTGAAATTATTCCTTTATATTTACTATATACTTTATTTCCATTCCTGTTATTCTTCCTTTTTTAAAAAAAGCAATAATTCTTTTATACCGCAATGCGAACTTAAAAGACTTATCCCAAGAAATTAAATTTTTTTTAGAAAATATATTCAGGATGTGACGTATACTTGTGAATAACATCACGATAAACAAGTAAAATGCATAAAGTATAATGATGTCAATGTCCACAAAATTCTCTGTTTCGATTTGTATAGATATGGCCATTCGAATTTTGTAAAAAAAGGTCAATTTCAAAGGTCATACCATATTTCAACATGAAATATTTCGGCTCCTATTGCACTTACAGAGACCATTTAAACACTATTTTAAAGCTTTTAAGCAGATCTACAACCTTCTTTCTATTCATATTTTACCTCAGTGGAAAAAAAAAGTTGATCTTATTTTTTACATTTGACCTTGTGTAGGTTATTTGGTGTCACAACCGATTTTTTTATCCTTTCGCTCAATTTTGGATACCTATGTCTGCCTTAACGTAAAATAAGATTTTTAGTGTTGATAAAGTTAGTATAGACGCTACAGCCATTTCAGTGGACCATACCTACCTCCATTTTGACCAAGTACCTTTTTCCACCAAACTTTGGAGCGCCGTTTCTTTGGAACTTTTTAAGCTAGGGTGTTGAGAAAAGTACCATTAGATTTGTCTCACTGAGATCTATAACGTCTGCTATTTTTAAGACAATTTGCCTTTAAATATGTACCGGTATATTAAAATAACCTATTCCTTTATTTTTACCAATTGAGTTATAAGAACCGATTCTTGTCTAGCTGGGTGAAACCATGAAAAAAGAGGCATCAACATAACTTTATATTTAAAAAAGACAGTTGTTAGGTATTTACAATATATTTTATGGAAGCCATTATTTTTACATTTATAATAATAATAAAGTATTTGTATACGCCTTTCAAGGTAATTATTTATCCTACCTATGCTGCCATCATGAGTTAGACATTCTGGTGCTTAGTGCAAATGCAGATAGAATGTGTTCCACTGGCACCTGGCAACACACATTCTTTTGGCCGAAGCTCTGCAAATTTTGAAAATCCTATTTTAATTGTTGGATGGTTTGTTTTAAAAAGCTCAAATGCTTCTTTTAGGTTGCATAAGATTAGCGATTTTTGTTTTCTTTCCCGCCTACCATCAGCTCCTTTTACAGAAACATAGTCTTTCAACCCTGGCATTTGTCTACTCACATCTGGCGAATGAGAGAAGTCAATTACTTTGGCAGCAGTTTCACTATTCAGGCGTTTCCCCAAACGCGGATTAGGAGTTGAAAGCACTCCCTTCTCCCTCACCAAACTCTTTTTGCTTGCCTAGCCATGTAATTTGAGCACTTTAATTCTTCTCTGATCTTTACTTTTGTCCATCTTTTTGATAGGATAGTAAGAATTGTCAGTTTTTCACTTCGACTTGTCACTTGATTAAATTTCTCTTTTAGTTGTTGAAAAATCTCTAGTTCTGTATCATCTGAGTCACTGCATGAAATTGGTTGTTTAGTTGCAAGTTCAAGCTTTCTTTTCACAACTCCTACTTTCCTCAACTTTCTCTTTGCATAACCAGTGCTGTCAGAGAGTTTACATGGTTTTATTGGGGTCACATCAAGTGTGGCCAATGAAGCATTGAATTTACTAAGTTCATACTACATTTCAACTACATCTCCAACGGTTTCTATCTCAGATGGGACACTTGATGAGGTGGATGGTGATTTTTCGTGTAGTTCACATTCAGGCATTGGGGGTGGACGATTTGCTAGTATATTTTGACAGGTTGCACATGCTTTATGATTATTTGATAGTTTCAATTCAGGATTTTGATCAACCAAATTTTTAGCCAATGCACGAATGCCTTTTTTCACTTTTCCTTTGTGTTTTTTAACAGAACCTGCCCATATTCAAACTGCTGAAATCCATGTTTATCTAAAAAGAAAAAAAACATATGTAGCTTAAAAGCCAGGGTTAGGTTCAATTACACAAAATGGAAACAATTACAATTGTTTTTATTTTTCTTCAAATTAATTACAGTTAGTATTGTACTTCACAATTTCAAGATCAATTGCAATTACAATTAATTTTGTCTGAATCAATTACAATTACAATTACACAAATATAACTATCTATTCTATATATCTAAATATATATCTAAAATAAATATATATCTATGAAAATATATATCTATATCTAAGTATAACTAAATAAACTATCAAAGGTTTATTTTCATTGGGTGATGTATGACTGCCAGATCTAGGGGTATAATTTTTAACAATTGACATTAATTGATCAATTACATCAGTTACAGCTCAAAAATCAATTACAATTACCTTTATTTTAAATTTATTTTGAATCAATTACAATTAAAATTAATGGAAATTAGGATCAATTAATTAAAAATACAATTATAATTATTCTTTGTATCCAACCCTGTTAAAAGCTATTTTTGCTTAGATGGCACACATAAAATTTGGGACTTACTGATCTTGTTTTAGAGGTCTACAACAAGAAAAAATGTGCAGTTTGATTTACAGATTGGAATAAATACAGATGCCAAAAAAATCCTTGCTCCAAGGTTTAAATAAGCTTATTTTCACATGGGTACATACTGTTGTACACAATGAATAAATACACAAGGTTAAGTGATTCTATTGAAACTCATCTAACTCTTAAAACTGAACTTATTCTATAGGGTAGTACCTATAGCCTAGTAAAGGTACTTATATACGTACATAGCTTTACCTTTAAACAGGATAGCAGGTTCGAAGTTCTTCACACTTTTGAATGTCCATATAAATTAATTAATTATGTAAATTTTATAATAGGGCCGGATACTTATTCCACCAAATAACTGAGTTAGGTTAGGTTAGATAATTACCGATTTTTTTTAAAATTAGCAGACATTATATATCTCAGTAATAAAAATCTAATGGTATTTTTCTCAACATTCTAGCACAAACAGTTCCAAAGATACGGTGCTCCAAAGTTTGGTGGAAAAAGGTACTTGGTCAAAATGGAGGTGGGTATGGTCCACTGAAATGGCTGTAGCGTCTATACTAACTTAATCAACACTAAAAATCTTATTTTAAGTTAAGGTAGACATATGTCCCCAAAACTTGGCGAAAGGAGAAAAAAATCGGTTGCGACATCAAATGACCTACACAAGGTCAAATGTAAAAAATAAGATCAACTTTATTTACCACTGAGGTAAAATACGAATAGAAAGAAGGTTGTAGATCTGCTTAAAAGCTTTAAAATAGTGTTTAAATGGTCTCTGTAAGTGCAATAGGAGCCGAGATATTTCATGTTGAAATATGGTATGACCTTTGAAATTGACATTTTTTTACAAAATTCGAATGGCCATATCTCCGGAACCATATGACCTACAGTGTTGAAACAAGCATCATTCTGTTTTTCTCACAGAGATTTATAAGTGTACCAATTTTAGAAAAAAACGGTGATGGTCACGTAAATAAATGATTTAACTAATTGCTCCTGCCTACTGTTACAACTCAACGATATAATTTATATATTTATAATTATTATTATTATAATTAATTATTATTGTTAATTATTAATTAATTAATTAATTATTAATTGTTAATCATTATTATTATTATTATGTTTACTCTATATATTTATATATTTATATATTCATTCACGTTATGACAAATAGAGTGTTGGCTCTAAAGGCCAAATACCAATAACATCCGTTGTCAACAAAGATCATCTTAAAACACATTAAAATAAATTAAGATGATCTTTATTTGTAATGTGGTTTGAGAAATTAATTTCTTCCAATACTCGTTTTTCCGATACAGATTCAGTTTTTTTTTTTTTCAAAGGTTGGGCGAAACTGTTATACATGTTATAATTTATAATCGAAGTCGCGCCTGATGACTGTTATAGTGATTTTATTCATTCAATATTTCCCAAGCTATTTATGACTCGTTTCCTTCCGACGGAAGTCACGCGCAGTGACGTAGACGGTTTCTCTAATTTCACTTGCGAAACACAATGCTCTCAGGTGACGTCAACCGCTTGCGTGATGGTGTACCCAGGTTCCGTTCCTTAGAATATATAAGAAGGGGATCAACGCCCTTACGGCAGATCCGTGGAGGAGGGTCTCCTGGCTGAAATGGGTTTCGGTCCATTAACGGGAATTGCTTTTGGGAATTGGAAGATTGGGTATCAATTTGAAGTCTGACCGTTTAGAGAGAAGATCGGTAGCTTGGAATTGATTCATATAAGTCTGGGGACTCAGAACGGACGAGAGTGTCCTAGAAGGGGTTTCGACTTATTTCATATCTTACAATGAAGATAAAGTAACATTTTATCATTATGAAACTTATATTATTATTATTATTATTATTACCTCCCTGTTCTATATAAAAGAAACACTTGATTCGTGCTAATTCCTTATATTTATCTCGCCTATATTCAAATTAAAAATCGTGTAAGCCGTTGTGTTTATTTTCTACTCTTTGGACTTTGACAACTAGGATAAAAGAAAAACACGGGCCCACACAGTACGACGCTTGTATAGGAGAATATTCCGCGGAATATTCTCCTATACAACCGTCGTTCTTTACGTTAATTATACTGCGTGTTTGCAGTTTAAATGTATATAATGTACGGCATGCGGGAGGTGCCCCCTTGGGGCATTGGTTTCTGTGCGTATGTAGAAGAATTACGGCATTTGATTGAGTGAGGCCCATGGTGTAATGGTTATCATATCTGACCGGCAATCGGAAGATCCCGGGTTCGATTCCCGGGTGGTTACCTCATTTTTTCATTTGTTTCCTTCCCTCTCTCTCATCTTGCGCGGAATATTCTCCTATACAAGCGTCGTTCTTTACGTTAATTATACTGCGTGTTTGCAGTTTAAATGTATATAATGTACGGCATGCGAGAGGTGCCCCCTTGGGGCATTGGTTTCTGTGCGTATGTAGAAGAATTACGGCATTTGATTGAGTGAGGCCCATGGTGTAATGGTTATCATATCTGACCGGCAATCGGAAGATCCCGGGTTCGATTCCCGGGTGGTTACCTCATTTTTTCATTTGTTTCGTTCTCTCTCTCTCACATTGCGCGGAATATTCTCCTATACAAGCGTCGTTCTTTACGTTAATTATACTGCGTGTTTGCAGTTTAAATGTATATAATGTACGGCATGCGTGAGGTGCCCCCTTGGGGCATTGGTTTCTGTGCGTATGTAGAAGAATTACGGCATTTGATTGAGTGAGGCCCATGGTGTAATGGTTATCATATCTGACCGGCAATCGGAAGATCCCGGGTTCGATTCCCGGGTGGTTACCTCATTTTTTCATTTGTTTCGTTCTCTCTCTCTCATCTTGCGCGGAATATTCTCCTATACAAGCGTCGTTCTTTACGTTAATTATACTGCGTGTTTGCAGTTGAAATGTATATAATGTACGGCATGCGGGAGGTGCCCCCTTGGGGCATTGGTTTCTGTGCGTATGTAGAAGAATTACGGCATTTGATTGAGTGAGGCCCATGGTGTAATGGTTATCATATCTGACCGGCAATCGGAAGATCCCGGGTTCGATTCCCGGGTGGTTACCTCATTTTTTCATTTGTTTCGTTCTCTCTCTCTCATCTTGCGCGGAATATTCTCCTATACAAGCGTCGTTCTTTACGTTATATATATATATGAAAATGAATGAAAATGAAAATGAAAAGGTTTATTGGCATACTATAATCCATATGACAAATATTATTAATACAATGACAGTTCACATACTAAGGATGAAAATATATACAATTGAGTAGAAATAATACAGTAATGTCGGGGTCCATAGATTAGAGCAGTGGTACTCATTGGGCGGCTCGCGAGCCAAATATATATAGCGCATTTGGCTCGCGAGCCGCGCAATGAGTACAACTGGCTTAGAGAATAAACGGCAGGACTCATGGATAGCTTGGATAATCGGGTTGGTTGGTTTTTTAGTACTTTGCATTAGACTGAATTGAGCACGTCTTGTTACCTCCGGGAAGCTCGGGACATTGCGGGTGCAAACATTTGCGAAGCTGAGCATCTCGCCGGTAATTTATGCAAAAGTCTAAAAGACCTGTTGTACAGCAAATTTAAAGTTCTGGCCGAACCTTTTTTTATAATTCACCCACAGTTGCTGTCCGTATATATTACTGCAGAAAGTACGAAAGAGAGCGTCTTTAGCTTCACTTGTACAGAACCGAAAGTTCCTTATAGTCATATTCGCTTTAGCACAAAGGCTTTGAGATTGTTTTTTTATATCTAAGTCTTCACTCAAGGAGCTGGTGATAGTTTCACCCAAATACTTAAACTCTTGTACTTCCTCAATTACTTCACCTCTCATTTTAAACCTAATGTCAGCTGGCTGATTATAGAGCTTCTAGGATAAAATTGCATAACCTTAGTTTATGTAACATTAAAAAGAATATTATGTTTCTGCGAATACACTTTGCAGACTTTTAGTAGCCGATCCAGACCTTTAACAGAGGGACTTATTAACATCATATCATCGGCATTAACTAAGTTATTCATCCTTGTGTTATCTATACAACATCCCACTGTTGCCTAATTAAGTGAAGCAATTAATCCGTCAATATACACATTAAACAGCATAGGGGAGAGCAAAGAGCCTTGTCTCACCCCACAAGAGGAGCCAAAATATTCGAATAGTAAATTGCCCCAGCTAACGGTAAAAGATTGGTGAGAATACTAAAATTTCAATAAATTTAATATGTACATTGGAACCTTCCTGTCTTCTAGATTTTTAAATAAAATACTGTGCTTCACTCTATCATATGCCTTATATAAACTTTATTAAGGAATAACTGGGATGATGAGAATATATAAACGATGCATGTATGCTCCAATAAATATATATACAGTATATATATATATATATATATATATATATATATATATATATATATATATATATCACACACTATGCAAATGAATGGTTATACCAAATGGCTGCTTTAGCCAGTCGGCAGTGCCTTCTATGCCAACTGGCTGCTTAAGCCAAATGGTTGATTTAAACCTTCTAAGCCAGATGATACTTTCAATTGCTTTATTATGCGTCTGGGGCTCCCAGGCGAACGATGCTCTCTTCTCTCTCCTAGGTTAGGTTTGGGTGGGATTCGCCCTATCTTGTAGCAGCTTGGGGGATTCACACCTGCCCCTTTTTGGGGGGGTGGAACCCTGGGGGGAGGGGGTTGCACCTTGCAGCAAGGGGGGATTGGCACTGGCACTCAGTTGATGAACATTGCAAATGCATATGCACTCGAACATTTTGCGGTCATCCTACTAGACATTAATACTTTACAGGATCATATCAGATTTCAATCCCTAAAGAGCTCGCGCTCTTTCATCCTCGCGACTTTAATATAGAATTAATGAAAATAGGGACAGACGACATTGTCAAATCGTTATGGAACGCAGTGATCAGCAAAGGATAAATTACACAGGCCTGCGATGGTTTTGTTGTCCGAAATATTTTATCACTTCTATAGTAATTTTTGCACGCTGATTCCGAAAATAATATTATTTTTTCGCCATCACGTACAGATTTTTCACAAAATGTCATATTTCATATTACATACTGTATATAAGTAATTTTCATTAAAACTGACTAAATTAAATTTTGATTAAAAACTACTGCCTATAAATGCTTCCAGATCAGAAGTGACGTCATAGCCTCTTCTAGAACATTCGAGAAACGCACCGCTAGTATATAAGTGATTGACAAGCCACGAGATGAGTCAGTCTGTCTAGTGCGTGCGAGGTTATAGTTCTTTATTATTCAAAGATGCGCGGTGACTCTATTTCTCTTTTGAACTTTGTTTATTTGTCGCTATGGCAACCAGAGGGTGTGTAAATAGCCCTAACTTTTTCTGTTATATTTGTGGAAAATTTACTATGAGAAAACAAAGGCGAGATATTACAGACTTCGTCAAGAAAGCAAACTATGCGTACTTCGGAATGAAACTTGGGGATCAAGACAAATCATGGGCTCCACATAAAGTTTGCAGTGTTTGTGCTGAACCTGAACAACTTAGACTGTGGAGTAAAGGTTAAAAGCTTCTTTACCTTTTGGGATTCCAATGGTCTGGCGTGAGCCTTGAAATGACTGCTATTTTTGTTCATGTAACGTGCAAGACTACAATACTAAAAATAAAAAGGAAATTTTTTATCCAAACTTTCAGTCTGCTATAAGACCAGTTGCTCATGGACCTGGTATACCTGTACCTACTAAACCAAATACTCTTGATATAACTTCACTTGATTCGGTGTCTGATGACGATGGAAACGATGATATTGATTGTTTTCAAACCGAAACATCTGGTGAACCCCAATTGTTTACACAAAGTGAACTTAATGATTTGGTAAGAGATTTATGTGTCCCGAAGGATTTTTCAGAGATTTTGGAATCCAGACTTCGTGCAAAGAACTTGCTTTCACCCGAGACGTCATTTTACTGGTACAGAAATTGAGAAAAAGAATGCATCCAATATTTTTCTCAAGAAAATTAACTGGTATATTGCAACACTGTCTCGGAACTAATACTTAAGTTAGGGGCTGCAGTCTATGACCCAAATGAGTGGAGACTTTTCATTGATTCCTCCAAAAGAAGTCTAAAAGGCGTCCTCCTTCATAACGGTAACTTGTATGCATTCGTTCCTGTGGCTCATTCGGTTCACTTGAAGGAAACGTACGAAAAGCTTGAGCTTCTTCTAGCTAAGGTTAAATACAAAGAACATGGTTGGCTACTTTGTGGAGAATTAAAAGCGATTTGTATGTTGTTAGGTTAACACCCATGTTATACGAAGTTTCAACGTTTTTTGTGTGAATGGGATAGACGAGCAACAACTCAGCACTGGATAAAAACGGAATGGCCACGTAGAATCAACCTGACACCTGGTTCTAAAAACATTCAACGTGAAAGTTTGGTTGACACGAAGAAAGTCCTTTTACCTCCGCTTCACATAAAATTTGGCTTGATGAAGCAATATGTTAAGGCCTTGGACGAAGATGGAGATTGTTTTAAGTATCTGTGTGGTAAATTCCCAACTCTTTCAGAAGCAAAATTGAAGGAAGGAATTTTCGTTGGTCTCCAGATTAGAAACTTACTTTGGATGAACACTTTGAAAGAACACTGAACAATCTTTGAAAAGAAGCGTGGATTGCTTTTAAGGATGTTATCAGCAAATTTTTGGGGAACAACAAGGACCCAAATTACCAAAACATTGTGAACAACATGCTAAATAAGTTCAAAGAGTTGGGTTGTAATACGAGTTTAAAATTACATTCACACTTGGATTACTTCCCTGAGAATCTCGGAGGACTCAGCGAAGAATTACAAGGAGAACGGTTTCACCAAGACATCAAAGAAATGGAGAAGAGATATCATGGAAGTGGGACATCAGCATGATGGCTGATTACTGCTGGATGTTGAAAGGGGATACTCCAGAATTATTACATAAAAGAAAAGGAACAGCGCGTAAGTAGTATAGTGTCAAAATGCCAGAGTGCAGAAATGTTACGTAATGTTGCAAGAGTGCCACCCTCACCCCTCTTTGGTGCAAGAGTGCCACCCCAACCCCCCTTTGTTGAAACAGTGCCACTTTTCATCACTCTCTGGAGTGTATTTGCATCCATTTTAAAAATCTGTGCTTATGTTACGGAAACGGTCCAGTTCTATTAGGACTGTGTTTCTAGATACATTAGTACACTAATAGGCGCGTCTGTAGGCTTGGCGAAATCCAAACGCACTGAAATCGCACCGGTCTGCTGCGGGTTTAAATGGGTACTTACGCCAGCAGTCAAGTCAGGCGTAACGTCAAATGAGTAAATATTAAACTGTTCCACAAATTCTTTCTGTGTTAGGCCGATTCCAAGTTCGTCACTCACCCCTGTGTTATGGGCTAAACTGCTGTATGCTCTCGCGCAGAGCGGGAACACAGCATCTGACGAGTAGTCCATATTCATTGTCCCACCCAATGCGATGCCATTGATCTATAAAGTAATAATTTTAAGCCCAAAATTCGTGGGGATCGTGTACAGTTTGATCTCTACCCTGTTAATTGGGTATTTCACTGTGGTGTGTAACAGTTCTTTCTCAATTTCTATGTTTCGCGGAATTTAGCTTCACTCGGCGTATACACAAATATGCCTCCATGATATGGATCACAACAGGTTTCGCGCTTTCTTCTTGGTCAGCGTCCAGATTTACACAGATCTCAGGGCTCGTGCGGGTAAGCTTCAATTTCATATCTACCCCGTTCATAAGCAACTTCTCCTGGAATGTAAAGTCCGTGTGCAGGAGTCCAAAACATTCATATATCTTTTTTTTAGAATTTTTAAATTTATCCTTTACACTACCCTCATCTTTAGTGTGGTAATACCCCTCGGCAGATAAAAAGGTATCCTTCGCTTCTTTTGAAAAGTTGAGGACATTTTCCAGATACGATCGTAGGTGGTAGTACCCCGTGCCTGCCGAGATGTTAGTCTGATTTAAATATACGTCACACTGGCTGAATATGGTGTGCAGAAAGTTTGTTTCGGGGTATGCAGCATAATTATCATCGCAATCCGTTCCATCAGAATGAGCTATGCGTAGTTTAGTGTACATGTCCATACAACTCGGATCAAAAAAGTAAGGGCCTGAGCTGGGTATCACGAACTCTATAGGGGCACTGGGTGAACTAATCGTGTTTAAAGGGTTAATTGTAATAAAGTCACTGTGCTCAATAGAAACTTGAGTTGGAGGCAGCTCAAAGAGGGATAGCTCCGATTTACAGCACTGTGAACTGCAAGGATGAATGAAACGTGCCATGGTGAGTTAGAAACAGTGCCACCTCCCCCGACGAGTATCAGTCAATCTATGATTCGTGAGAGTAGCGTCCGCAGTTTATATCAGTTAAAAAAATGATCGGTCATAGTTCTCTCATACGCTTAGAACACTTCTTTTTTGGCGCCCTTTTACGTTTAATACCACGGGACCCCTTCTTCTTCCTAACAGTTCTCTTCTTTACACCACGTGTTGGTACCCCCTTCTTCCTATCAATTCTCTTCTTTCCTCCGCCACGCATTTTTCTCTTAGCATCTTTGATGATTTCATCCCGTGTACGTTTTAAATGTTTTTTTAGAGCTTCTTTAGGTTTAGTTCCGCGAGCATTTCCTCTGCTGCGTTAAAACCTGTTTGTAACGCCTTCCTCCCAAGGTACCTAGCCCCCCTTCAGTAGTGGTACAGCTGTGCGCAGTATGGATGAAAAAATGGACCCAAGTCCACTACCACGCTGGTATCTCACCCCTCGGTATACCGTGAATGGTTTCCTGGACATTATAACTCAGTGCGCGAAAGTGTAGCTTCACTGTTAAGCTCCCGTCACCGAATGGGAAATTTTTACCCTCAATCGTTCTTATATATATTGAGATATTAGTTATTAGATTAGTTGAGACAATCACATAATGGGGTCTGTCATATGTAATACTCAAGCTCCGTCCTCTATGGTTGGGAATGTGCGCTACGCGCAGCAGTCGTGCCTGGGTATCCCCAACAAACTGGTGTTCCGCTATATTGCTGTAAATATAGCACATGTCTGGAGGCTGAGAGCTTACATCCAATTTCTCCATCTTCAGCTGATACACTAAGTTGGACAAGTCATCCGGTGCCTCGTGAAAGGTGTCTCTTTGGAAGGCTGCTCGATAACGCCCCTCGGTTATAATTTTGAACACTCTTCCGTCTTTAAGATTTCTGTTAGCCTTTGATTTTAGCATTAGAGTATGTGCAGTGCCTCCTCTGTTTACGAATTCGTATATTAAATCATTCGTAAGGTGTGAGTTTTTTAAACATATGTTTAAGTCTCTCACAACATCCTCAACCGAACCATAGCGGCCCGGTCCTAGTGTCACAGTTGTACTGAAAAACTGTGCGACCTTAGTCCGGGCGATACGTATAGTTTCATCCCGAGTTACCCCGCCGGCTTTTGCACACTCATCACAGTTTCTAAGAATTGTAAAAACGGCATCTTTATAATCAATATTTAAAAAGACGGTATCCAGCTGAATTTCACATATCCCCACCTCATACGAATCACGACCCAATTCAATGGGACCATGGAGTTCTGTTACAAAATTGGCTAGTGTATTGTTAGGGTGTACAGACAGGGACGATGAGGACGGGAGCGTGACGTAGAAATGGTTGGGGGCCATGCTGCATACTAATTAAGCTTCATGACTGCATCAGCTTTTATATAGGTATTGAAGCTTTCTGGGTAACCTAGCCACTTCACCAGGTACATTTTTCTCTTTCCTGTACCTTTGGTTGCTAAAATTTTCTCAATTTTAAACACATTTTTTCCTAAATTAAATGCCACTTTCTGAAGTTCCTCGCGGTAAAAACCCCGAGATTTCTTCCCCATTCAAATCTTCAACGTAATACATCATTATCTCGCCTTTAGGCCTCATAGCCCTAACTTTAAAAATCTCGCGTGTCCATCCTTGCTCAAAACCCTTCGCGAATTTATTTCCCGAACGTGACAACCTTACATAATCATTGATTTTGAAACGCACAGATTGTGGTGGTGTGGTGGTGGTGGTCCATCACTTCTCGGACGCCTGCCTCTTTCTAAAACATCGTTAGGCGTTGTACCGATCGTACGGTGGTGTGAGCGGTTGTAGGATGAAGCCAGTGAATCGAGAACGTTTATATATCTGAGCGTGCTTTTATGTGTAAAATAACGGTGCATGCGTTCCTTTATGGTACGTTGAACTCTTTCAGCTAAAGATGCTTTATGTATAGAGTTGGAAGTGTAATAGCTGATATTAAACTCTGACAACATGTTCTGAAAAGCTCGCCCTATAAATTCTTTCCCCATGTCCGTACAAAAATAGCCTGGAATCCTGTTTTCTTTCAACATCAGTGTTTTGGTTGCTTTAGCGACTGTTTCAGGCGATTTATTTTTCAGGGGAACTAGCCACAGGTATCTAGAGAATACATCTATTATGAATAGGATGTAGCGGTAACCATCGTTGTACACCGAATATCTTTGCATGTCTGTTAAATCTGCCTGCCAAATAGAGTCAATCGAAGCGGCTGTTGTCTTTGCTGTTTTAAACCTTTTTCTCACCGGTTTATGAAGTGTGTAAGCATCCTGGGCACGCAAAAATCTCTCAACATCCTTTTTCCTTACACCATAAGTACTCTGTACAGTCTATTAACGCCACCATAGGATGCTGGGCTAGAAATGTCATAATAGTGCTTACTTAATACGTTAGCCATTTGCGTATTTTAGAGGCACGTGGATAAGGTTGGCCTTCTACTCTCTTCTTTCTTCTCTTCAGAGACACTGCAGCTGTTGTGGGTGAAGGTGTACTCAGTTGTGACACGTGCGATGCATGCTCCAAGTCTTTTAACCTATTCAGATTACCTATCAATGTTTTGGGGACATTTATTTGCTGTAGTCTTGCCTTAATATGCCTCCATCCTGTTGGTGATGGCCTGTCCCACTTTCTCACCAGATCATGAACAATATCAACGATATTGGACCCTTGCACCCTTGATCCATCAACAATGACCTCGCCTGTGTCTGCCCACTGTATGACGGGGTCCTCACTCAATAGATTATAAAGACTTAACCCTTTATTCCTCAATGTATGGGGGAGGCTGTTTTTTAGCACATGTTCGATGTGCTGTGTTCCGCTACTCTTTGGTTGCTCAGGCCCTGTACCACTATGCTCAGCGCTACTCGAGCTGTGCCTCACGGGAGCTCTGTAGGATGTTTATAATCTTCGTACTCGTGAAGAAATTTCTGCAAAGCCTCTTGATACAAAACCCTTTTCTCATCAGGCGTCTTTTCACTGTTTAATAGGGATAGTAGCTCACTCTCCATTCTTTTAAGCCTACTTTTACGGGGCTCTAGAGCAGCGTCTGGGGTCCTTTGTAATGAAGCATACAGCTCGTGCGGGATCACAACCACCTTCTTCATTATATTAATCTAGTCAGTAAAGGACCCAAAATTGAAAATAAGATGGGTAGGAACGAACCGCCTCTTTGTACAATAATACGCTTTTTTTACCCACAGTCTGACTTTTATGGGCGAGCGTCGTATTATGTTCTTGTAACGACGTAAGCGAGCCTTCTGACAGGATTTCATTGGAACATTACATTTTATAACATTGAGGCAGATTTCGCAGATGCATTTTAAAAAGTCAGAGTCGATATTTTTAACAAGCATCTGCTGCAACGACCGAGGCAGTCGTTGATAGATTTTTATTAATTCACGGTATTTCTTTAGCCTATTCATCATTCTGGAATGTACACGGTTTCAGGCTCGTTTGGAAATATATTCGTTCTTAGAAGCACCCTAAACGTGTTTCGCGGGTGAAGGTCACAAAGCAAATATCCATAACGTTGCTTTGTGACCTCTTTATAAACCTCCAAAAACTCCTTACGCTGACTCGGGAACATTTGACTGGCTAATACCCCAATTTGTGACACATCTCTACGTTGAGCGAATAAGACTAGATATTGCGTATTTAACGATACATCGCGCATGTATCTATTTTTGAAAAATAGATTCTGATTGATGAAGAACACGCTTATGTTAAGGTGGTGGGAGAATACTGTAAATGTCTCGGCAAACGTTTTATCCATCTCCAACATGAGGTCGTCAATTACGATGACTGTATGTTCATTTCCCTTTAGTGAATTAACGTCATAGACCCCCTTATGGAACAAAACATCGTCCTGGTACTCGTTGAACACTGATTGGTATGTCGAATAGCACCATATAACTTTATGCACAAATTTTGAGAACATTTCACCCTTTTCTTTAATAATTTTAAGCATAAACACCGTTTTACCACATCCTGTAGGTCCAGATATAATACATGTGGATGGGCTCGTGAATCTGAATTTTTCTACAGCATCCATTTCTAACACGTCACACCCCTAAGTGACTCATTTACAGAATATCACAAATAACGAGTTCTGCTCCTTATATTTTGTTTTCTTCTTCCACAGAACCGTGAATGACGACGATGTACAGCCCCCATCATCGACATCACGGGTGAATCCATTGGCCGTGCATCTACAGGGCCCATACCCTCAACGGCGGCACGCTCAAAGCGGCGACACGCTGAAGAGTCCTCCACGTCAGGTATAAAGCGCGCGAATACGCGCCGGTTGATGGACAATCCGCGGTACAACCCCCCCTCAACGTCTTACGCTACCAACCTACATCAGCTTCCTCGGCCCCTTGTACTTCCTCCAGAGCCCCCACCCGTTCTGTAGAGTCTGCTGTAATAGACCCCAAGCCCTCAACTTCTTACGGCGCAATCCCCACATCGTCCAATATAGGCACTCGTCCATCCTCCTCAGCGGTGACTCGTTCTGTTGAGGATGATATAACGTTTGAGTTGGTGCGCTCCGCAACCCCGACGCCAGCCTTGACTAGAAATCGGTATATAGTCAGGGTTGACCCTAGATCCCTGTATAGCAATGGAAATGAGCGCGGGCTACGTCATGTTGTACATCGTATTGCAGAGTTTGCCCTTCAGAACCGCGACGAGCGTGAAGTCAGGACGAGTCTGTCCTTGGGTTTCGGCTCAGATGATAACGATGTAGATGATTTTTGGGTGGTAGTGCCATTTATACTTTTGGCTGCTGAGGATATAGATTATATATTAGCGCGTATAAAGCAAGCCGCCCAAAGTAGTATAGCATTCAATATGGACAACTTCACGATAAATATTGACCGTGTATTCTGTGTTGCGGGTCATAGTACCACTCCGTATACTCTTAACTTCAATTCTCAGGCTATTTATAGCAGGCATATAAACGTCGATCGTGGTTGCGGCTTTATAGCAGTAGTCCTAGCACGCATGTTTACTGTACAAAATATGAAATCCAAGCAAATTTGGTTGCCTACGATCGTGGAGCGTGCCCGTAAACTAACTGTAGACTGTTTATGGGTCCTGAAGAACTGAGAAGGGTAGGACAGGAAATGAATGTCCGTATAGTGGTATTTGGCCTGGATGAACGTCGTAGAACTGTGTATGTTTTTAAAAGCAGTCTGAGAGATCGTACAAGACCCCCTACTTATTTTAGGACTGTCAGGTACAACGTATCTCCCCATCCGTAATATAAGGTGCCCTTACGCGAGTTATGATAAAAGTCGAAAATATGGGCGACATCATGATTTGTGTAAGGGATGCCTCGAGTTTGCAGATGATAGTGAAACATTGTAAAGATTCCACATGGTATGTGAGCAGTGTAAAAGCCCCAAATGTGAAAGCCGTGTAGTTGAAGCTGAGAAGAGGGATTGTAATGTGTGTAGACGCACATTTTTCAACAATAACTGTTTTGAGCTCCATAAATCAATTGGCACGTGCAGGAAAATGAGAATCTGTGAATGTGGCATGTTTCACACCTTGAATGGTAGCGGAAATTTCAAGCACAAGTGTGACGAAATTCACTGTTCTACATGCCATGAGAAATATAAGGCGGATGGCGTAAAGCATGTATGTTATATGAAAGACGCAAAGCCTAAAAACAGCCCTTGTATAACTGTATACTACGATATAGAAACATATACGAATGCCGAAACCAAAGAGGTAGTTCCACATTTACTTGTGAGCCAACTATCTGCGATGAGTGTATGGATCGAGTGTGGTGAGTGCCCAAATGTGGTAAACGGACAAACGTTTTTAAAACGAATGTCCACGATGCCCTGTGAAACTATTTGTGTCCTATATTGTCAAGTTAGCCGACAAGTTCAAAAAAATGACTGTGTATATTCTTGCCATAACGGGGCAAAGTTTGACACACAGTTCCTTTATAAGGAGCTGCTCGAGCACGAGTCCTCTGAGATATTTACAGGTGATCCCTTGAAAAGAGGAAACAAACTTATACAGATGCAAATAAGAGGTAATGTGCAATTTAAAGATACTTTATTATTCACGCCTTGTAAATTAGCAAAGCTACCCAAGGTGATGGGGGTAGCAGCTGAAGTATCGAAAGGCTACTTCCCTTACACTTTCCTCACTAGCGAGACTTTGAATTACGTGGGGCTACCTCCACCCAAACATTATTTTAACTATGGTTGTATGAGTGCAGATGAACGTGAAGACTTTGATCGATACTACAACAGTTTTAATGAATGTAATCCTTATAATATAGCTGATGAACGGGAGCGTTATTGCGTGAATGATGTGCGCGTTCTTAGAGTATGTTTCCAGGCCTTTAGAAGGATGTACATAGGCCGTTTCAAATGCGATCCGCTGCAAGTCGCAACCACCATCGCGTCACTATGCTTTACGGTGTTCAAGAATAACTTCATGCCTAAAGCCACCTTAACCATTATTCACAGAAACAACCCCCGCAGTTACGGCCACAAGGCTATTTACTGGCTCATACACCTACAGCAGCAGACAGGTGTATACATAAAGCACGCCCGCAACACAGGTGAAGTACCCATTAAGATTAATGGTCGTGTTTTTTGGGTTGATCGACTAAGTGAAAACCGTGTCACTGGTGTGAAGACTGTGTACTCCTTTAACGGATGCTGGTGGCATGGATGCCCCCGTCCTGAGTGCGGAATCGCCGGAGATATCCACGGTAGATCTCCTGCCGACTGTCTTGCATGGACCCGCACCCGCGATCAACTTATAGGGTCCCAGTTCACTCACAAAGTCTTGTGGGAGCATGAATATGATGCACGGATGGAGACAGACGAGGTGTACCGTGAGGAAATAAACACGATCAAGCGTTCAATGGTACTGGATCCTCTCAAATGCGGTGATAGCTTGTTCGGTGGGCGTACAAATCCCTTCAAGCTATACTTTCCACCTACGGAGGGTGTGAAACTTCACTACTACGACTTCTGTTCTTTATACCCATACGTGATGAAGAACAACCCGTACCCCGTGGGTGCTCCTGAGAAATTGGTGGGTCCTAGCCTGCCCTCCATCAATGAATTTTCAAGAAATTTGAATGATCGCTACTTTGGGCTCTCTTTCGTAGACGTGCTCCCCCTCGCGAATTATGGATGCCGATCTTACCCGTCGTCATTGACCACAAGCTCATGTTTCCCCTGTGCGTGAAGTGTGCGGAAGAGAATAACGGTAATTGTAACCATACACCCCACCAGCGTAAGATCAGAGGCGTATATACAAGTCCTGAGCTGGCCCTAGCCGTACGCCATGGGTATAGAATACTGAAGATACATGAGGTTTGGAGGTTTCAGAAGCTACCCAACCTTTTCACACCGTATATAAACGCATTTTTGAAGGATAAGGTTGAGGCATCAGGGTATCCGCGAGGAGTTGACACCGAAGATGAAAAGTCTGCCTATATTCAACGTTACCGCGACCACGAAGGTATACAACTTGATCGCGCCCAAATTGCAAAGAATCCTGGCAAGCGCTTTAGTGCAAAGTTGTGTCTAAACAGTCTATGGGGAAAATTTGCACAGAATACTGGCAAGGGAAACGTTCATTTGGCACAAAGCTATAGCGAAGTCTGGGATTATGCCAACGCACCCGATAAAGAAGTCATGGAAATCGTGAATGTAGGTAATACTTACATAATAAAGTACAACAACACTGAATTGGCCACAGATACCTCAAGGGTTACAAACATTCCTGTAGCCAGCTTCACAACAGCCTACGCCCGCATCAAACTTTGGGGTCTATTGCATTCTCTTGGGCAGAGAGTCTTGTATGCCGATACAGATAGCGTGATATTCACAGCGAGGGAGGGTGAATACATGCCTGCTATTGGTGAATTCCTCGGCGAGCTCACTGATGAGATCAAGGATGAGTATGGGGACAATGCATACGCCGACTCTTTTGTCTCAACAGGACCTAAAACTTATGGGGTACGGGTGAGGATATGGAATGAAACGAAATATATCGTGAAGGCAAAGGGTATCACGATTAGCCAAGCGAATCGGCGGGTCGTTAACTTTGATTCGCTGAAGGATCTAGTGTGTTTGGACGATGATGATGGCGAACGGCCTCCCCAACTAGTTGTAGGCACCCACAATTTTCGAGCGCAGAAGCTGTGGGGCGTGAAGGAACTTAGGGTTACAAAGGTGTGTCGTAACACCTATAGGAAAAGTTACCAGCTACCTGGTACCTATGATACCGTACCCTTTGGGTACCATAAAATTTGATGGGTCTATTGCTAACTTATTCATCACACATATTTGTAAATATACATGTATTGAGAACAATCTTTGATGTGCCTATTGTTAACTTATTTATTGCACGTATTTCTAAATATATACATGCTGATTATTTCGTTTATTAAATAAATCATGCATCGACTTGTGTTTCACTTTGCGTGTGCGCGTGTGTACAGTAAAGTTAAGCCCCGCCTACTGTAAGACCGGGGACGGGATTCATCCCGTAGCCATGAGCAGACCTCTGTCCCCGCGTTCTCAGTTGACTTCTGCATACCCTTGAGCTCAGACGTGTATTCTCTCCCACGTAGAAGAAAATGGCCACCTTTAATATCGCGTGTTCAACATTTATGAAGTGGTATTCAGTAAATGGCGTAGATGTCGTGGATACTGAAAAACTCCCTATCCCAGCCTCCTTTGACTCTTTTAAGGAAGCATTGAATCGTGCGAAGGGTCAGGCTATTCAAATACTCTACGGATATTCTGGCGAGGGGGTTGTAGGATTTCGCAGTACAGACGATGTACTGAAGTATGTTGTAGAACTAAGCTTTAGAAAGGCACACGTGCACCGCGTGGTAGAAGAAGCGGCACGCTCAGAATCTAAACAACAGTTATGGGTAGTGAGCCTTGTGGATGAGTGGTGTGACAAACGGTATTATATCATGCTACACCATGTCGATTACTCATACCCTACGACTGAAAATGTGAATCTCGTTATCATGGACAATCTTAAGTATTTTTACCACTACATTAATATATATCATGATGAGGTTTGTAGTGAGGTTGTGGCTAAAGGGTTATGAGTTTTTAACAGATTTTAGAGATGAATATCGCCGTTAAATAAAAAGCCTAAATATGAACATATGCTTCTCTCTAACAGCGCCCCGCAGTGTGAAGATTTTTAGGAGAGATAAAACATTATAAAATGTGTCTAGTTCATGAAATTTACCCTGATGGAAACTGTCTGGTGCGTATTCGGGGGAGTGGTAGTGATAAAACGTTAAAACCGAAATTAGTTCTTGTACCGGAAAATTTCTCAAAAAGCCTACCCAGTATAATGGGGTACAACAATTCATGTTGGGCCAGCTCAGCACAGGTTTCATTAGATTATGGTGCGACTCGCACCTCACGGATCATACGGGTTCGAACAAACCCATTCACGTATCATCAGGGTGAATCAACCGCACATCGAACCGTTCCTGCCTACCTGCGTGCCTCACATGGCTCATAGTCTTCTCAGAGCTTGCTCCGAGTGGATGTGCCATAGTCATCTCGATGAATACGATAAAACTCCCTTTGAGAAGCATTCTCAACGCCTCGTACGACGTCTCCGTGACGAAGTGGTTGCGTGTGTTCAGGCGGGAAACCGGCACTATTAACTGTATGCTTGAAACGAACAGTAGACCTGCGAGCAAGCGCAACGTTATTTATTTAAATCTTAAGGAGATGCATAAAATCTTCGCGGTAGTTGAGAGGTGGGCTGAGGACCGCTATAAAATACCAGCTGACGTAGGTATAATAAGAGAGGTGATTAGTGAAGCCTCCTCATATACCGTTCTTTGTACATTGAGTGTAAATAACAATCAACCATGCGTTGATATACGATTGATGTGGAAGAACACGGCTGATAATGGCGTTCCTGTTCCTACACGAAACCGTTTCTTTCTCGAGAGAATGTTTGAGATCGTTAGATTCCGTAAGCTGAAGCCTATATTAGACACACGTATCTCAGACATGATTTATTTTGACACAATACTTGAGTACGCTTACACCGCTCTGCTCGACGGATTTGTTGAATGTAGGAATGTGCAGGGAGAGAACGGGCTAACTCTGGATGCGTATTTAAAAGGCTTAGACTCTTCGAAATATCCCGAGCTTTGGTACAAAACGCTTGAGAGGTACAGAGCTGAGCTCACCTACACTGTTCACCCTGAAGAACTGTACCTCTATATAGTAGATAGCTGCCGTTACGACTTGGAAGATTATTTCAATTGCTGCTATCCCGGGTGAAGAAGAGTTCACGATTGAAAAGTTCGGTACGTTAAGAAAAAACCCTCGATTGGAAAGGCATGATTATAATTATAAGCTTGTATTTAATGACATAGTTAACGATGACGTTTTTGCGCGTGCTTTTGATTGCGTTCTCTGGCGCTTAAAGACTTACCTGCCGAGTGTAAAGTGGGTACAAAAATAGTGTTGAATGATATGAAAGCCTTTTACATCGAATATAAACCGCCGTATCAGTTAAGCGGCGAGTTGTTGCTTGAGCGGTTTTCCCACATCGTGCAGAGTAATGCCGATGTTGATGTAACATCAATCAACATTGAATTTACCGTTTTGTATCGTAGAACGTAAAGACAATATATATATATTTTTACTGTAATATTTTGCTAATACTGCGTTTTGTACGATTATATATAATTAATATAAATATATATATATTTTTCTAATATTTGGTTAATACTATGTTTTGTACAATTATATATAATTAATATAACTATATTTTTCCTGTACTAATATTTGATGTAACTATATATTTTTCTAATATTTGATTAATACTGTGCTTTGTATGATTATATATTTTCAATGTTTTGTACGACTATATATAATATAAATATATATTTTTCTAATATTTAGTTAATACTATGATTTGCATGATTATATATTCTCCGTTCTATTATTTGATCATATATATATATCCTATTGTATATCCAATAACACTGGGCAATAAAAAAAAATTTTTCGTGTCCCAAGAATGAAAATACCTTATTCTTATAGTATTTTCTGTGCTGAATCCAAATAAGTTTGTAAAATTTCTCTATCAGGTCTGGTTTTTGTGTGACATGCAATTTAATTTTTAAAAACCCATATAGTTACATACTTATTAAAATATGATCGAAAAGACATACCTGTAGTTTAAAAAGTAGCTTGTTTTGATTTTCTGCTGTGCTTTGCCTCAGGCATGTCTCTCTTAAGAGTCCAGCAATAGTCAGCCAGCATACTGGGGCTCCATTTGCCTTGGTAACGGTTTTCCATGGCAGAAATATCCTGATGAAAACGCTCACCATGTTCGTCGCTTACCGCACCCCGGTTTTCTGGAAAAAAGTCTAAGTGAGAGTCCAAGAAATGAACCTTTAATGAAATATTGCACCCCATTGCTTGGTAAGACTTAAGAAGATCTCCTACTATTTCAGGATAGTTTTCGGCCTTGTGATTTCCCAAAAAATTTGTGCAGACACTTTTGAAACTCTGCCACGCAGCTTTCTCAACTTCATTCAACTCTCCTTCAAATCTCTCATCTCTTAACAATTCTCTGATCTGAGGGCCTACAAAAATGCCTTCTTTAATCTTGGCATCACTGATCCGGGGAAACTTATTTCTCAAGTATGTGAATCCTGTTTGCGCTTTATCCATCGCTTTAACAAAGTTTTTCATAAGTCCAAGCTTGATATGCAAAGGAGGAAGGTACACTTTCTCAGGGTCAACAAGTGAACTATTCACAACATTTTTCTTGCCTGGAACAAGTGCGGTGCGTTTTGGCCAATCCTTCTTAACGTAGTGGTTTTGCTTGTCCTACTGTCCCACTCACATAAAAAACAACAGTACTTGGTGTAACCTAGCTGCAACCCTAGCAAAAGTGCAATGACCTTCAGATCTCCACAGATATTCCACTTATATTTCTGATACTGAAACTTTTCTAAAAGCAACTTCATGTTGTCGTGTGACTCTTTCATGTTTGCAGCATGTGCAATAGGTACAGAAGGAAATTTATTTCCGTTGTGAAGAAGGACTGCTTTCAAGCTGACTTTTAAGGAGTCAATGAACAATCGCCACTCATCCACGTTATGTTCATGACCAAGAGCCCCCATGACTGAATTAACATCTTTACAAAACACAAGTCCATCTTCATGGGAGAACCATTCTTTGAATTCATCATGGCGGATGCGGAAAAAACAAACTTTAGTGTCACGTTGCAGTAGATTCCAACCCTTTAATCTTGAACCTAAAAGTTCAGCCTGCTTCTTAGATAATTTCAAATCACGAACTAGGTCATTTAGATCTCCTTGTAACAGTAAATGTGGTTCATTGGAGGAACAGGTAGCCTGGAATGTTGGATCAGAAATGTCTTCATCTTTTTCCTCGTGATATGCTACAGCTACGTTTGATTCCTCATCACTTAAACTTACATGTTCAGGAGGATTTGGTACTGGAAGTTGAGCACTGTGGGGAACTGGTCTCATTGCAGACGGTAGATTAGGGTATTTCATAAGGCTCTTTGTTTTTGAAGTGATCCCCTTTGTATTTACCAGGCAGAAATAGCAGTCTGTTGTGTGATCTTTGGGTTCCCTCCAAATCATTGGAATAGCAAATGGCATGTGACGTGAACCGTTTAGCCATCCTGTAAGTAGTCTTACACATGTCACACAACAAATGTGAGGGGCCCAACTCTTGTCCTGATCCCCTACTTTACATCCGAAATAAAGTTCATAGCATTTTTTTATAATGGTGTAAAGTTACGTTTCTGGGATTTTAAAGTTAGATCACCACATACATAAAAGGAATTATGATGATTCAGACAGTTCCGCGGCATTACAAAACATCTATATGAATACAACACTGGTGTAAAATTAACAAGAAGCAACAGACACTAGCTGTTAACACTGTGACATTTACAAGCAGACTGACTTGGAGCTGCTCTGCACACAGAAACTAGGCTAATGTCTGAACAGGTACAAACATGTTTCAACCTGCACAGTCTGCTGCTCCGACCAAATTTATCCTGCCAGCATTATCAGAACTTTCTCCCCAAAGGAATAAATTGTACTAATTTTACAGAAAAATTAATACAACATATATGTTAATATTAATATATTTTATTATAGTTATATTAATTAATATAATATATTATTATATTTATTATTTGTATAATGTTTTATATTATAATATTGTTATATACTTTATATATAATATGTTATTATTTTTTTATCGGGTGATCATGCTAAATGAGGAAAAAATGAACATAGCGTCACAAGTAAACTAAGCCTGATAGAAAAAATCTGATTTTATATTTAGATTCAGCATGAAAAAGTACACTTAGAACACCCATCAAAACCCTTGTGACAAAATTGTTGTTGACCAGTGTAATTAATAAATAGAACGTTGTAATGGTGTTTTATTTATTCCTTGAACACGTTTATATCATTTTCTAAAACAGAGTAATTGAATAGATAAGTAACGAGGCTGACAGCTCAGCCAACTGTAACATAAGCTTATTTAAAATAAATAACGAATCTGGCAACTCAGCAGCCAACTGGCTGAATAATAATTATATATATGGCGTTGTCTGGCAACTCAGCCAACTGGCTGTTTTGGACCATATAAGAGGCGGCGGGCGGCCGACGGATCCATATGAGCTCGGCAGTCCGCCGAGCAAAGACCCTCCTCTTTCTTTCTCTCTTCCTTTCTTGCTATCTCTTTCTGCTCTTTTGGGGGTGAGGAAACTCCTTCCTCCCCAAAGAGGCGCCCTTAGGTTAGGTATGCCCCTTTGGGGGGTTCAGCTTTTGGGAGAACTCCGCCTCCAAGTTGTATACCCCTTGCAATCCCATTTTGGGGTTGGCACTCCCCTTTGGGGGGATCAGCTTGGGGGATAACTCCAGGTTGCATACCCCTTGCAGTCCCATTTCGGGACTGGCAACAAAGGGGGTGCCTTGGCAACGAGGGGGTGGCACTCTTGCAACAAGAATGGGTGGGGTGGCACTCTTGCAACATTACGTAATATGTTGCAACTTGCAACAAAGGGGGTGGGGTGGCACTCTTGCAACATTACGTAACATTTCTGCACTCTGGCATTTTGACACCATACTACTCGCGTACATTCGAGACTAAAAGGCATAGTAGATCTCATAAGAAAACTCAGGACAAATAAAGATGAATATGTAATTGACGTTAATAGTCTTCTTTCTTTCTAAGGTTGTTTGCATTTGTATTTAGTATAACAAAGCATTTCGCTTTGTTATACTAATTACAAACAAACAACTTTATAGAGTGCCTTTAGAGAGTACCTAATGTAAATTGAAATAAATAATATTTATTTATGTTGTTGTTCTTCTTCCCTTCCAGTTTGCAGAAAATCCTTACGTGTTAGAAAAAATGGACACCTTATTCGAAATCAGCGTAGTTGAATTATATAAAATCAGTTATTAGTAAGAAAACAACTCTTACAAAGTTCGCATTCGTAGGCCTGTGTTATTTAAGACCTACGTAATAAAGCCAACACGCCCCACACCGATCTTACCGAATCTCCTCTTATCGACTACATATGGTCAGATATACACCCACACTACATGCAGGACATAGGGATACTCCTTGCAGGCATATCTGACCACTTCCCAAATTACTTCACAATCAAAACAACAGCAAGCACTCCAAAGCACACAAATATTAAATTCAGGAAAACAAAGCATAATCAGCTTAATAAATTCAAAACGAAATTAGGCGAAACAGATTTCGACTTCACTGACAATCAGCACACAGATATAAACACCAAATTTAAAAAGTTTTAAAAATCCTTTTGGCATGCTTATTATGAATCCTGCCCACTTTTGAAAAAATATTCTTACGGTTTGAATCAACAATCCATGGTTGATCCAAGGTCTAAAGGCAACTACTAAACAAAAACACAAACTATGATATATAAAAATGTGAAGGAAAGTCTGCTCCCAAAGGAAGTCTACACCCACTATAAAAACATACTTAGTTCATAAATACACAAAGTTAAAGCTAATTATTGTAAACATAAATTCGAAGAATACAAAGGTGATCCAAAACAATTGTGTAACCTCATTAACAAAGCGACTAATAGAACACTAACAAAACCCTCTGTCCCGGAAAAACTATGAGTAAATAATGAGCCCATAACGGACAAAATAAATAGTTTAAATACTTTCACTGATTATTTCACCGAATTGGAAGCCAACTTTGCTCCTAAAATACCACCCACAGTGCGGCCTTTCGATGCATGCCTAGGCACTCCGTTACCACATTCTTTCTTTCTATCCCCTACTACGACTTGATATAATGACAGGCATAAAATAATTAAAAAATATAAGTTTTATGCTAGACACAATCGGTGTCTTCCAATATTGCCTAAAAAAGGCACCCAATCTATAAATCGGGTGGGAAAGTAATATATCAAAAAATAATAAAATTCATTTTCAAATACAAATTCATACACAAACAACAGTTTGGCTTTCTAAATAAACACACGACCAGTGGTGGATCAAGGAATTTTCAAAGGGGTGGAGGACCACTTTCAGGGCGCCGTCGGATCCAAAGCTCCTTCTTATACCTTCACAATATCAGTGCTAAGCCAGAAAAAAACATTGTTTTACATCGGATTGGACATGTGTTATTCAGTCTAATTTTGAAAAACATAACATTGATGATCCTTTGCTTTCTATTTTAATTGCTAAATATTTGCCCAAAGTTTAAAATTATTACCATTCGTATATGTGACTTTAATTTTTAAAACCTCACTAGCCACTACCTGGATATTCCGAAGGGAGCAAAATGAAATATGGGAATGCGAGATAGGGCAGATACTCCACCTAAAATTGCAAAGGATCACCTCCCACCATTATTGTCGAAAGTAGACAAAATGAAAACACCTATGAAGGCATACCAAACACATAGGAACTAAAATATAATATTATTCATGGCCCTTGCGGAGCCATTCCTTCTGATAGGGACGCCAAAGTAGGTACCTAGAGAGAAAAGGGGGCGACAGCCCCCCCCTTAAATCCGCTACTGCATACGACAAGTGACGCGATAACGGCAATATTCGAGGAACTTTATAGCAATGTCAACGACAAAAACCTCAATAATTATCCTACTTGACCTAGTTAAGGCCTTTGACACAGTACATCATGACATACTATTAAAAAGACTCGAACACTGCGGCTTCAAGGGACTACCGTAAAGATGGTTCAACTCATACTTGGCTAACAGGAAACAATTTATAGCACATGACTCTTTTTACCTTACAGACAAGACGCATCTCTCACGGGGTACCTCAAGTGAACATTCTGGCACCTATTCACTTCCTCCTTTACAGAAACGACTTTCACAGGTTACTAAGTAACTCTTCCTGCTACCAGTACGCCCATAATACTTGAATCATAACCTCACATAAAGACTCCCTCTCTCTCTAAACGACCACCAACAATGAACTACAAAGTGTTTATGCATGGTTTAATGCCAATAAACTATCCTTAAATATTAAAAAAAACTTTATATTGTCATCACAAAAACGAAATCGTTGAATCCTTCAAACATACATATAAATTCAATCCCTGTTCAGCGAGTGTACTCGGACAAACTTTTGGGAATTACCATCAAGTCAAACCTTTCACTCAGAGAGCACACTGAAGATCTATGTAGCAAATTAGACAAGGTTTCATTCATAATTAGGAAAGTAGGTGCGGCACTCCCACAGCAGGTTCTTCGATCTACTGCATATACTTCACCTTGGCGTACTCACACCTACAAGGCTACAATACTGCATTAGTGATTACGGAAGCACACGTCAATACTCGCCACAGCCATTGGTGGTAATGCAAACAAATTATTTAACAAAGTCTATAAATCGAACAACATAATAAAAGTACAGATCAAATGTTCCACGAGTTAAAAGTTCTCAAACTAGGAGAATTCTAGACCCCAAACATTGTCTCACATGTATGAAATGTATGATTGAACTCGTCCATAATACAACACCAAAAATCATCCAAAACAAAATATTAACTTCTCAAACAACACAGCTTTAACACAAGACACTCAGACTTCAACTGGTCCAAACAATCTAGGACACTAAAACTCATCCAAGGGAAACTGAAAGACAAGTTCATCAACTCATGCATGCTATAAGTCTGTATCACGTGTCTTATTTCAATAAAAAAATGAAACTATATACTCTTGTTTCCAGATTTATTCCCATATTTCTATAAGGCTAAGCAAAAATAATATTTGGTAAAACAAAAACAAATATGAGCAAAGTCTAAGTATCTAAGGCTGTTAAGATACTCAATAAGGAAGTTATTTAATATTTCGACATTTTAATTATATAATATTTAATTATATTTAAGCGTCTAATATCCAAATAAATACAAAAGTACAATCTTAGCTGAATACCTATATGTAATTATGTGTAGATGTGTGAATGCGCAATCTTAGCTGAATATCCTAACTGTATGTATTTCTAAACATATGTTTGTAGCTTACAATAGATAATCTCCATGTGCTTCTCTCTCTTTGCCTCTATATCTTTAAAAGTAGTGCACGTAACTTCGCTACCCTGCATTATCTATCAACATTTGCCATACAACTCCATTTAGCCAATAAAGCATAAAATTTGCTTGTTGATGGCAGTTCTTTGTTGTGTAGAAATATGAAGGCATTATCATCCCGTTTGCCCGAATGTATAATGGGCATGTGTTTAATTTAGGGGTGCACCGATTAATCGGTATCGGCACCTGGCATGCCGATTATTTTCCTAATATCGGCCGATTAATCGGTATCGGCAAGCTTGGCATAAGTAGCGTCGACTGGGGCGAATTGGGTCACCAAATGGGAAATGATTTTTTTGCTGATGCGACATTCTTAAAACTATAATTAAAATTGTTTCTAGTTTTTACCACTAAATCACAAAACTTTAACCTTTTGTGTCTCTTTTTTTAAATCCAGCAGTTAGGAGCATCAAAATCATTTTACACTGAGTCGCATGTATAGAAGACAAAATTTTTAGCGAAAAACTACCTTATTTCAACCGAAATAAACTTCATTAACCAAACATAAATGATTAAGACAACACCGAAATGAAGTTTTATTGAAAACACACATCATGGTAAAAAACAATCACATTCTTCAAAGTAGCTAGCTATGGTAGCTATCTTCATATAAAAATATTTTCCTTAAAATAACTAAAAATTAACTTTTTAAAAATGGTTTATTTATTCAATATATTCCTTACAGCTGCTTGAAGTGTTGGAAATTTTTTTTTTTTATTTTAAAAATTTCATGTTACAATGAATTAATGCCAATTGTTCCCCATGTTCGGGCGTTAATTTGTTTCTCTTGGATTCGTAGATATTTCCTCCTGTGCTGAACAATCTTTCACTATAAACTGAAGAGGGAGGAGCGCACAGATATTTTTTGACCATTTTGCAGAGTGTAATTAGCTGTTGTTCATTTTCTGTTGATTTCTTTCCAGGTTTGCCCATATCATAATTGTTCCACCAATGAAATGGACATTCTTTCTTTGCTATTGCAGGAAGTGATAGGTAGAAATCAACTTCTTCTTTCCTGAAATAAATAGAAAATACATACAACCATGCAGTGTTACGTTACATTACATAAATAATTTAAATATAAAGTCACCTAAAAAAAATGTTGCTAACCATTTTATCTTTTTGTTTTTAATAAGTTGTTTGTGGATTGATTTCGATTTTTTTGTAACCCTTTTTGACTGTTCCAAGTTGCTTTCCCCTTCTTTATATATATGTTAGGCTTCATAGAGCGTAATTTCGAATTTAAATCGAAGGATATTATATTGCCCCTTTACAAGTCCCTAGTCAGGCCTCATTTAGAATATACCGTTCAGTTTTGGTGCCCGTACTTGCGTGAGGATATTGATAGGTTAGAAAGGGTTCAGCGTCGTGCCACGAAACTTATTCCGTCATTGCGCAATAAGCCTTATGAAGATAGGATTAAAGAGTTAGACCTGTATTCACTCGAAACTAGAAGATTAAGGGGGGAGCTTATTGAAGTTTTCAAAATCGTTAATAACATCGATAACGTAAATTTTGACAAATTGTTCAATTTCGATAATAGTAATACTCGCAATAACGGATTTAAGTTGCGTGGCAGACGTTTCATTACTAATATCGCTAAAAACTTCTTTACGTTTAAAGTAATTGATAAATGGAATAATCTTCCCGCGTCAGTCGTTCATTCTACCAGCGTTAATATGTTTAAGAACCGTCTTGACAGACATTTTAAAAGTATTAACGTTGTTTAATTTAAAAAACAAAGTTAGCAACAGGAGCTCTGGTGGTGGTGCTCGAGGATGAGTCTGTTGACGATGAATGCCAGCGTGTGATGCCAGCAATAAAATTAAAAAAAAAAAAAATTAGACTAACACGAACGTAGATGTAGCTCGTAGCGTAAACTAACCCACTTTTTGTTTAACTTTACCTACTTTTTTACTTTGCATGTCTGTAACTCTCTTTTCTTGCATGTTTGTAGTTTGCATGGTATGACAGTGAGTAAAGACTGTGTTTGCATGGTTTGTAAGCGTTCTTATTTTACTTCTTTTCATCTTTCACCCCTCTCCTATTTTCTCCGACTATTTTTCTGACTTGTCGGCAGTGGCCGGCGGATGATGATGGTGAGACTTTTTTCCTCTCTTTCTGAATGAATGTTATCCCACGAGTGATAGGTGTTGCTCCTTACTTAACCCCTTATTCTCTTCTCTTAACCCCCTACTCTTTCCTTTCTATCGGGCTAACCTTAGAGTGGATCTTAGGGTCTTTGTTAGCCTTAGCTTCTGTAGATCTGTAGATCTTGCATTCTTAGCTTTTTTAAGGGTGAACCTATGGTTGTCGACTCAGCATCTGATCCAGAAGCAGTAGAACCAGAGTCTGAAAACTCTGAGTCAGTTAAACTTGTGCTGTATTCTGTAATTTAAGTATAGCTATTAAAGTTCATACAACACTGGTAACTGTATGTTATAAAACCTAATGATTTTTTTTTTTTGAGATTTTAGTTTAAATCTGAAAAAAATCAACTTTGCCAATAAGAATAAATCACTTTAGTGCACCAATTTACTTTGTAATTGAAAAAATAAGGAAATAGATGAATTAATTTTGAAGGAACATTAGATCTATTTATTTTAAATAACAATGAATAGGTATTTTGACTAATGACAATAACTACTGACTGAGTTAAAAAGTTAATATCCTAAACCCTAGAATCAATTTAAAAAAAAAAATTATGAAAATAAAATTGTAATCTGGGAAAATAAGAATAAAATATAAATATTATTTGATTTACCATCAGTTTTTGGTTTTGCAAATTTGTCTGAAGCATTATATAGTTCTTTTAGGGCTCTCTCCTTGTCTTCTGATGTAACAAAATATTTCATTTTGAACCGTGGATCGAGTACTGTTGCTGGATTAGTTTAGATTCTTCTTTATACTTGTTAAATCTTTCTTTAAAACTACCTCTGACTTCCTCAAGAATGGTTTGAATACCTTTGACATTTATCACAGCAAAATCAAGATATTTTTCCATTGATACAATAAAAGGAATGACTTGAGAAATTAATGCATCTGCAAAGCTCATCTCTTTGGTCGCTACTTCAAACTGTTTGAGAACCATGACAAGTGTTTCGGCAAGCTCCCATTGGTCATCTGTTAAGCAAGTATGCTTTTTCCCTATACAATATAGGATTAGTGCTTTCTTTTGCTCAACAATGCGTGCTAGCATATAATAGGTGCTATTTCACCTACTTGATACGTCTTGGATGATAGCATGCTGCGGTAATTTAATTTCATTTTGTATTTCCTTTAAAGCATCTTGTGCTGAACTAGAGTGATGGAAATGAGTTGCCAAATTTCGTACAACCGCAAGCATGTCCTTTACGCTTCTTTGTCCTTTAATAACTTTATCTTGTATGCATAATTGAAGTGTATGTATAACACAACAAAATGAGGAGTCTTCTAGGCCACTCTCTCTAATAGCAACTGTCATATTTGCCGCATTATCGGTTACGATCATCTGTATCTTTTCCTTATTGATGTTCCATTTTTTGAGGGAGTCTGTTAAAAACTTTGCTATTTTAACTCCAGTATGTGAGCCTTCAAAATGGGACATTTGTAGAACAGCTTGCTCAGCTCCAAACTCCTCATTTATCCAGTGGGCTGTTAAGCTATAAAACGAATGCAGACTGACTAGCCGTCCATCCATCTGTAGTAAGGCTGACATATGACGCATTATCAAGCTTGGTATGTAGAGTAGTTTCCAGTTTTTGGTAAATGAAGGGGATGACACTTTCTGCAAAATGCTTTCTCGATGGTATAGTGTATCTAGGCTCAAGATGGCTTATCAAATTTTTAAAGCCAATGTCTTCTACAAATGAGTAGGGTTGCAGATCGTAGCAGATCATTTCTCCAATCTTCAAAGTAATAACTCTAGCTCTATTATCATTGATTGCCCATGCCTTTTTCTTTTCCAGTAGATTCTCCAATGATGGTTGTAACAGAGTTTTATCTTGACTTGTTAACTTGCTGTCTGATGATTGTAGTTCATGTACTTCTGGTTCTACATGTTCAAATTCTGATGTAGTTTCTTCTAATGATTTCCTATTGGAGGGGCCTGGTTTTTTCCAACGAAACTATCTCAGTTTTTCTATCTTTATTTGATGATTCGTCACTTGGAGAGTCAGTAACTTTCTTTGACAGAAAAGTGGACATGAGTATGCTTTGACTTGTTAGTGATGTTTTTTTTACTGGATGCTGTTGCTTGTTGAGAGCTTCAAGTTTGTTAAAAAGAGCTTTGTGCTGAGACTTAAGATGGCTTCTGAGGTTTGATGTAGTCATTTTGTGTGTTTCCTTTCCTCCTCTGGATATAAGCGCACCACATACTTTACAGTTTGCTTTGCTATTATCTTCTGAACAGATGGCAAAAAAATCCCAAATTGGGCTGGTTTTGGAAGATTTAGACAGCTCATATTAGTGTTGTAAAATTCTCCGAAATAATTTTTAGGAGAATATTCTCTGAACCGAGAATTTTTTATAATTTTCTTTTATAGAATATTTGAGGGGGTTTTCAACTATTCTGATACAACTTAACTTCAGTTCCTGTCAAAATGGAGAAATTCTAAGTCAAAAGTGAATGATAGGATGAGTGAAGAAATAAATAAACTAACTAATTTATATTAGTACTGTATTTTAGTAACTATATATCAGAACGTATTTATTAGCTATTGTTATGGTTCCCGTTATACAGTTACAGGTAAAACCGTAGCGATATGTACAGTATATTGAAATATAAAAAAGAAACCGGAAAACACCCAATTATATCATACCACAATCACAACTACTGCCATTATAAGAACTAAATTGCCAATTCCACATAACAAATATCACTAACTCACACAGCTATATCAGTATGTACGGTATTTTAGTAACTACGGTATATCAAAATATATTTTAGTAACTATATCAGTATGTATTTTAGTAACTATATTAGTAATTATTTAAGTAACTGCAATAGTATGTATTTTAGTATCTATACCAGTATGTATGTATGGATTTGTATGTATGGATTTGTATGTATGTAGGCTATGTATGGACTTTTTATTATACCTAACGTAAATTTCCCCTACCTTATCAAGTTTTCCCTGTTCCCTTAAGGAACAAGAAAATCATGTGTAGATGCTTGCTCTATTTGCTATAATGTTATAAAATAGGGTACTATATTTTTGTTGTAAATAACAAACTATATTTTTGTTGTAAATAACCAAATAATATTAAAAAAACAATACTAATATTCAATCTTAAATGTATAAATTTAAAAACAAATTTGAAATAATTTTGAATGATTCAAGCTGATCAAGCAGTTATAAATAATGCTAAGCTTAAGAAAACCAGTTTAATAACACTTTCAATTTGTTATTCAAATTATTATCCAAAATGGCAAAAAAAATACTTCAAAAAGAACTACCTGGCCTACTATTAAAGGCCCAACAGACAATATCACAATCACATGTAGATACTTGCTTTTGATATACACAACCACAACTAACCAAGGAAATAATTTGCTATCCTTTATATAGGTACTATTTTCTCCCAAATCCGGAGTATTCCAGTATGTTCTGGAATCGTCTAGAATATTCTAAGACATTCTAGAAAGTTCCATAAGGTTCTGAAATATTCTAGAATTCTATAAAAAGCTGTAAAACAATCTATAACTCTCTTAAAACTAAGAAAAAAGAAAATTCTCGAATATTCTCAGTGAATAACATTTTGGAGTATCAATAAAAAACTTTTATTAAAAAACAAAAAAGAAGCTCACATCGCTAATTAACTAATAAGTTTTTATTATAGTAAATAAAAGTAAATAATAAATAATATAATATTAATTAATATACATTACATTGGGTTATACTTATAATTTTTCTAAATTGATGCCGATTAATCGGTATCGGCAAATTGGTATCGGCCGATTAATCGGTATCGGCAAAATTGAGGTATCGGTGCATCACTAGTGTTTATATATGTGTAGGAACCGAGTGGAAAATTCCTGTTTCTCACCTTCCACACTTGAAGAAGCATAACGGAATTTTCAACATGTGGGCAAGAACCTCCACAAAGTAACGCTTATTTTTATTTTTATTTCTCGTCATTCCCGCCAAAAACCTAAGCGCCCTTTCAGCCGTTAGCTGCAGAACCTATAAAAGTGCCAGTCCACTTCAGGTCGCCTTCATTCGCCCTCACTGACTCATGGCCCAGGCCTCCGCCCGCTCTCCGCCTTCGTCGGAGAGCGGCCAGCCGTCCTTTAAGCATTAGTCCAAGCGTAGAGAAGATAAGCATCAATCCGAGCACACCAGAAGTAAATCATCATTTGAGGCGACCTACAATTTCATCACGCCAGAAGCAGCAAGTATTCTGCAAGTTTCCTACTGGCGTCATCCTCCTGGCAGTAGCCTCACTCATTCTTCACCACAATTAGACCGGCGAAGCTTCATTTTCCTCACAATAAGATATCGTTACGCAGTTTATGCCGGTAGGCTTTACCGACTTCAGGGTCACCTTCGTCAAAATCGCAGGTCTATAAACCTCTCCTAGGCCACCGGCACTAGGCTTACAGTGTTTTGTTACGTCGTGATAGACTAGTCGTTTTCGACACTTAAAACATCTGCAAACTCGACCTAATCGAGTAAGACCTTTTCAAAGTGTCCTCAATACAGTTCAAATTAACTCACCCGTTATGATCGCAGTAGGCCTATTCAATTATTTGTATAATACCGTATCTTTGCTTCACCTTGTGATTTCGTTCATTCATATATTTTACTTTCTTGCATAATTACTTATTGCTGTGCGTCCAATACCATACTTTCATTACCTCAGTTATTATTGGCTTAATTACTTATTGTACTGTACAAATTCACTGTAAGTAATTGTTAATAACTGTGAACAACTAATTCATTTATTTTTTTAATTAAACGAAAACCCACAAAGTCATTTCTATCTCCTTATTAAACATTGTTTTGTTTGGCTGAACGGCCAAACTGGTGACCTTATAACATTTCTATTTATTTATTATAGGAGCCATATAATAGGCCCCTATATATGTATGCGGTTGTGTATTTATGGATATAAATGCATGTGTCTACATATGTGTGCGTCTATTTATATATATATATTTATGTGCAGTGGCGGATTATCACTGAGCCTATTGAGGCAGTACAGTACTTATTGTACTGTACAAATTCACTGTAAGTAATTGTTAATCACTGTGAACAAATAATTCATTTATTTTTCTAATTAAATGAAAACCCACAAAGTCATTTCTATCTCCTTATTAAACATTGTTTTGTTTGGCTGAACGGCCAAACTGGTGACCTTATAACACTTCTATTTATTTATTATAGGAGCCATATAATAGGCCCCTATATATGTATGCGGTTGTGTATTTATGGATATAAATGCATGTATCTACATATGTGTGCGTCTATATATATATATATATATTTATGTGCAGTGGCGGATTATCACAGCCTATTGAGGCTGAAGCCTCAGGCTCCCATGCTTGAGGGGTCCCACAATCAACTGAGTTTCGATGATATAATCCAAGATTTCGCAAACTTCTTTGATTAAATATGACAGAGTACACAAACTGACAAATTCCCTGTTATATTTTATGTTTTATAGGCCCTAAAATAAAGTTCGTTTAATACTGTTTGGTTATGGTAAACGGCAAAATACACTGTGTTAAGGTTCTTTTAAGTTTATTTCTCAATTAGCCTGAGCACCGTACATATAACCTTGTTAACCTTGTTGCTGTTTCGTGCGTTGGTCTCTCTTCACACGGAGGTCAAGCTGGTGGCCCCGCCTCTAGGTCTGGCTTCGTGGATGAGCGAGTTCCTTTCTTGCGCTCTCCACTGTACATAGCCAGGTACACCCGGCTCATCTGGTACCATCCTGAGCCAGGCATCAGGCATCTAGTCTTCTCTTGAGGACTTCAACTTTGACCACTGTAATGTTTCTGAGGTCCTTTGGAAGCTGGTTGAAAAGTCTTCTCCCTCTGACAACTAACCTATTTTTCTTCAGTAATGAAGAGGTCCCTTGCCGTGCCTTTAATATGGGAACACTACACATTCTACCTTTCCTATTTTCCAGTGTTGTTTGAATGGTAATTGGGTTTAGTTTGAGGTTTGGTACCAGTTTTTCGATCATTTTCCATATGTAGATTATGGTGTACCTCTCTCTTCTTCTTTCCAGGGAGTACAGATTTAGTTTACGTAATCTTTCCCAATAGTTGAGTTCTTTGCAGCCATCAATCTTGGCTGTGAAATGTCTTTGCGTTTCTTCTAGTTTATTAGTTTCTTCCTTTTTATATGAGGACGTCAAAACTCAGCAGTATGCAAGTTTTGGTATAATCAGTGTTTTTAGTAAGGGAATCATTACTCTCCTGTCCCTTCTCTTGAACGTTCTTAGTACCTGTCCCGCGACTCTTTTTGCTTTATTTATCGCTCTCTGATTTTGTGTTTCGAATTTCACATCATCTGTCATTATTATCCCGAGATCGATCGCTTTCGTGCTTCTCTGAATTTCCTGTCTAACTGGAGCATAATATGCAGTCTGTTAAGTTCCTCTTTTCATATCTCAAGAGCTGAAATTTCTCGGTGTTAAATGACATGTTGTTGTCTTCCGACCATTTGTATATTTTGCTCGTGTCCCTCTGCAAGGTCTCCACTTCATTTACATCGCTGATTTTTCTGCTGATCTTTGTATCGTCTGCAAAGGATATTACTATACTGTTGCTGTTTACTCCGCTGTCTATGTCTGTTGCATAATAATGAACAGGAGTGGGGCCAGTACTTTCCCTTGTGGTACTGAGCTGTGTACTTCCGATTCTGATGATGATATACCTTGAATTTTGACGACCTGTAGACTTTCTGTGAGGAAGTTGTAGACTCATTTTCCCACTTTGCCGGTTATTCCCATATATTTAATTTCATGTGCTATTATACCGTGATCACATTTGTCGAAAGCTTTAGCAATATCTGTGTATATGACATCGTAGTTGTCATTGCCTTCCAGTGTATCTAGGATATTGTTGTAGTGTTCTATTATTTGTGATAGGCATAATCTACCTGATCGGAATCCGTGCTGATTTTCGTTGAATCCTTCCAGTGTCTCCAAGAAATCATAAATTTTCTCTCGAACTATTCCTTCAAATACTTTGGTGAGGTGGGACGTCAATGACACTGGTCTATAGTTCTTTGCTTGAGATTTGTCCCCTCCTTTATAGTATATACTATATAGGGACAATGTTTGCTCTTTTCAAGATGCTCGGTATTTCCCCCACTGTCTATGGATCTTCTCCATATCCAGTATAAAGGTGTAGCTATTTCATTTTTACAGTTTTTAATCAATAATGCATTCCAATTGTCCGGATCTGCAGCTGAATGTGGTTCCATTTGTCCTATAGCTCTCACTACATCTTCTGTTGTAAAATCAAAGTCTGTTATACACTCTCCTTGCAATTTCTCTTCAAAGAATGCATTTATGTCAGGTATCGCTTTGTCACTTTTTGGGGTACTGAAAACTGATTCATACTGGGCTCTCAATGTTTCAGATATTTCTTTCGGATCGTCGGTTAGTTCATTATTTCTCTTCCTTAAGTGCCCAATAGCTGCGCGTGTTTTTGTTTTCCTTTTCGTATAGATATAGAAGTATTTTGGATTTTCCTTTATTGCTTCCACCGCCTTTTCCTCTTCCCTCTCTGTATGGTCCTTAATCAGGGCTTGTATTTCCCTGTCGATACCCTCCAGTTTTTCTTGTTTTACTTTCCTGGCATTATCTCCGCAGTTGGCTAACTTCGCCTCCACTCTCTTTTTTTTGTGGAATATTCTTCTCTTTCGCCTCTCTAGCCAGCTCCTCTTTCCTTTTGGCTGTGATTTCGGAGCATATTTTTCTAAAATTCTCAGCGTTTTTTTCTTCCAAGGTTTTTAGCATTTCTTCAGTTGTTTTATTCTCTAAAACTGTTCTCCACACTATCTGGGTCATGTGCGATCTGATTGCTTCCCAATTTATAGTCTTGGAGTTTAATTTAAAGGCCCCAAATTTGCTTCTTTCCTCAATATGTGTATTGTCTTTTAATGTTGTCGTCATATTTGTTGATATCTCGATTAAGTTGTGGTCTGAGATAATGGTTGGGGTTATTTTTATATCAGCAATCAAGTTCGTGTTATTCGTGAATACCAGATCCAGGCAGTTATTTTTTCTGGTATTTTCTGTTATCAACTGTGTCAGCATAAACTCATTTGTGAGAGCCATCAACATTTTTACTTGCTCCTGGTCTTCTCTTTTGTCCCCCTTGTCCCGTTGTATATATATATATGTATATCTTCCTATCCACCTTTTTGTATTTTATAAATGGGAAGTTAACGTCTCCGCAGATCATTATATTGGGGGATGGAGGGTTTATGGCCTTTATTAGCTTTCTGATATCATCAATGGCCTCCGAGAATTCTTCGGTTGGGGTGCTTAGGGGGCTATAGATAACTATTAGTATCACGTTTAGTTTTTTTTCACTGCTAGGAGTTCCATAAAGCCGTTTGATTTACTTATTATCGTCTCTGTCATATGACCTTCCTGTACATATATAGCACACCCACCTTTACATCACGTTGTTCTATCCGCTCTTGGTGAGTTGAAGCCCTCTATATTTATATCTTTCTTATCAATACAATGTTCGCAGTTTTCACAATTTCTTTGGCGATCCTTAAGATGAGTTTCTGTGAGGCATGCGATGTCCGCCCTTGTTTCGTCCATAAATCCTTTGAGGTACGAAACTTTATTTAGTGATTGGTTTGGTCTTATTCCTTGAATACTAGCCAGGACAATATTTATGTTCTTTGTTTTTGGTTGCCTCTTTTGCATTTTAAGTTCGTTTTCCTTCGATATCGTTTGTTTCGTTGCCCTATGATCCTCCGAGAGAGATCCGTTTCCGCCTATCTGTTCTGGTAGCTTCTTGCCCGGAAGCGGTTTGGCTCGGGGGTTTCCAGCTGTGACAACTGCATGCGATGGATGACATTTAGCAGGCGTTATAATTCGTGTAAATGTACTATCTACTGTACATGTACACGTATTGTTAATAAAAAGTTATAGAAAAGGGCCCCCATATTCTTCATTGCCCAGGGGCCCCGAGGTGTCTTAATCCGCCTCTGGATGTGTATGTATGTTACTGTATGTCACTGTGTATACCTTTGGTATGCCTCATAAATGTAGCGAAGAACAATAAAATTATCATCATTATTATTATTATTATGTAATTACATTCGGTTAATGAAAATAAACTGAAATCGTATTTAATTGACATTTCCACCAATAGAGGCTATGGAAAAACCACAACATGGTATCGTATGTGATACCTTTATTTCATAATTAAATATAAATTATTAATTAATTGAATTAATTATCTATACAAAATTGGCTCGGGATTGTTGACATAGCCTAATGGGAATGAAATGATTGCCATACATACATGGAAACCGTATGTAGGCGTCGGTCTGCATAACCACGTGAAACCTTCATTTATTTCACGTGAAACGAAATCTTCCATTCGCTAACCCATGCAAAAACAAGGGAGAAAGAGTCAACAACCTTTGCAAAATCAGCAATTTATACAGAAATATGAAGATATATTAAAGGAATAGTCACAGGGCTGTTTATGTTACAGTAAACGCTTTAAACGGGAGGATGTCTAAAGTCCTCCCTAAAGTTCTGTGTGAATTCCTTATAATATGGAACCTAATGACTGTAAAAGGGTAGGCCTATTCCTTCAGGGGTAAATTAGTGATTGCCTATATTAGTAACAAAGTGTTAATTCGTCGTGTAACTCCATCGTGGCGGCCCTACACCGAAAAAGATCGTAACGCCCAACATCAAAGTAAACTATGATCCATCAAAATTAAGGTGAGGTAATTTCATTTTCATTTTCATTCTAGGGTGTCTAAAATCCCGACGCTAAAATTACCATAAACAATTAAATATAAAGAGGTCCTTTAAAGACCTACATATTCATAACTCTCTAACGAAAATATATAGGGCTTTTGTCGTTCACTCTCCACTGAAATCTGCTGGACATTTCCAACGGATGAGGGTAACAGGCAATCAACCCAATGCCCTATATAGTTTTTCACATGGTGGTCCGTGTGTGGGGAAGGGTTATTTGCTGTGAAAACCTTAACCTTGAATAAAATAACAAAACAGAATTAAAACAAACAAATAATAAAATTACGCCTTATCAAACATTTTGACATCTGAACAGAATTTATTCCATGTTTGGCTTTTTCATTAAATATAAATAATAATAAATTACGAAGCCTACCTCACAAAGTAGACCCTACTCTTTACACTCAAGGCCTATTCTAACTAAAAACACTAAATTTATAATTCAACCTGTGGTGTAGGTTATAAAATTTATTTCAGCAATTTAACTTATAAGACTCATTAACATCACAAAAATTAAGTGCAGAACTGTAACATCACAAAAATTAAGTGCAGAACTGTAACATCACAAAAATTAAGTGCATAACTGTAACATCACAAAAATTAAGTGCAGAACTGTAACATCACAAAAATTAAGTGCATAACTGTAACATCACAAAAATTAAGTGCAGAACTGTAACATCACAAAAATTAAGTGCAGAACTGTAACATCACAAAAATTAAGTGCAGAACTGTAACATCACAAAAATTAAGTGCAGAACTGTAACATCACAAAAATTAAGTGCAGAACTGTAACATCACAAAAATTAAGTGCAGAACTGTAACATCACAAAAATTAAGTGCAGAACTGTAACATCACAAAAATTAAGTGCAGAACTGTAACATCACAAAAATTAAGTGCAGAACTGTAACATCACAAAAATTAAGTGCAGAACTGTAACATCACAAAATTAAAATTATACATACAGTATATAAATATATACAAAACATTGTAATATTTCCTATGGAAAATAAATTAAATTGCAACACCCTTTCATTTTGGAAAGAGTGAGGACTTTATAAAATGCTACACTTTTTATATTAAAAAGTGAGGAAAAACAAAAATGAAATAACAAATAAAACGTAAATTAATTATAGGTAATCTAAGATGGGTTTTGTGGCCTTTCCTTGGCCACAACCCAAACTATTACGATTACAAGGGTTTTGTGGCCTTTCCTTGGCCACAGCTCAAACTATTACTATTACAAGGGTTTTGTGGCTACCATGGCCACAACCCAAACAATTACAAGGGTTTTTGTGGCCTCCCTTGGCCACAGCCCAAACAATTACAAGGGTTTTGTGGCCTACCTTGGCCACAACCCAAACTATTACAAGGGTTTTTGGCCTACCATGGCCACAACCCAAATTATAACAAGGTTCTTGTGGCCTTCCATGGCCACAGACCAAACTATTACAAGGGTTTTTGGCCTACCATGGCCACAACCCAAATTATAACAAGGTTCTTGTGGCCTTCCATGGCCACAGACCAAACAATTACAAGGGTTTTGTGGCCTACCTTGGCCACAACCCAAACAATTACAAGGGTTTTGTGGCCTCCCCTTGGCCACAGCCCAAACAATTACAAGGGTTTTGTGGCCTACCTTGGCCACAACCCAAACTATTACAAGGGTTTTTGGCCTACCATGGCCACAACCCAAATTATAACAAGATTTTTGTGGCCTTCCATGGGCACAGACCAAACTATTAAGGGTTTTGTGGCCTCCCCTTGGCCACAACCCAAACTATTACAAGGGTTTTGTGGCCTCCCCTTGGCCACAGCCCAAACTATTACAAGGGTTTTATGGCCTCTCATGGCCAGAGACCAAACAGCATAAAAACAGTACAGGATTCAAAGCCCCAAGCCCTCCAGATCTACCTGTGGAGGAGTAACATTTACTCCACTAAAACTACGGGTATTGACTAGTCTGAAGTGGTAGGAGGTTTGAATACAGTACAAACTCTTTCAACCAAACAACATAACATGGAAGTACAGTACATTTCAATTAACTCACCAACGTAGAAGTCATTTTAATTAAAACATAAATCATTAACAAAACAAAACATGACGAAACTCCAAAACAACATTAGTAAACCAGCATTTAAAAATTGGTGACATAAAATTTACACAGATAAATAATGAGCAAAAGTTAATAACTTTACTTTAATAACATAAATTTCCTATACCTAAGGGGAGTCGAACTGATTGAAATAACTTTAACCAAACTTGAGAAGCTAACCTCTTGAACTTTTATATTTAAATAGGTCTTGAGTAACCTTTCTCTTCCTAAATTCCTATTTCATTCTTTTCAATCCATTTCACATGGTTTAAAACACAGTTTATCAAAAAATTTGATCTATAACAAATTTTTCTCCGGCCCCCCCCGTATATGGAAAAACCACAACATGGTATCGTATGTGATACCTTTATTTCATAATTAAATATAAATTATTAATTAATTGAATTAATTATCTATACAAAATTGGCTCGGGATTGTTGACATAGCCTAATGGGAATGAAATGATTGCCATACATACATGGAAACCGTATGTAGGCGTCGGTCTGCATAACCACGTGAAACCTTCATTTATTTCACGTGAAACGAAATCTTCCATTCGCTAACCCATGCAAAACAAGGGAGAAAGAGTCAACAACCTTTGCAAAATCAGCAATTTATACAGAAATATGAAGATATATTAAAGGAATAGTCACAGGTGTTTATGTTACAGTAAACGCTTTAAACGGGAGGATGTCTAAAGTCCTCCCTAAAGTTCTGTGTGAATTCCTTATAATATGGAACCTAATGACTGTAAAGGGTAGGCCTATTCCTTCAGGGGTAAATTAGTGATTGCCTATATTAGTAACAAAGTGTTAATTCGTCGTGTAACTCCATCGTGGCGGCCCTACACCGAAAAAGATCGTAACGCCCAACATCAAAGTAAACTATGATCCATCAAAATTAAGGTGAGGTAATTTCATTTTCATTTTCATTCTAGGGTGTCTAAAATCCCGACGCTAAAATTACCATAAACAATTAAATATAAAGAGGTCCTTTAAAGACCTACATATTCATAACTCTCTAACGAAAATATAGGGCTTTTGTCGTTCACTCTCCACTGAAATCTGCTGGACATTTCCAACGGATGAGGGTAACAGGCAATCAACCCAATGCCCTATATAGTTTTTCACATGGTGGTCCGTGTGTGGGGAAGGGTTATTTGCTGTGAAAACCTTAACCTTGAATAAAATAACAAAACAGAATTAAAACAAACAAATAATAAAATTACGCCTTATCAAACATTTTGACATCTGAACAGAATTTATTCCATGTTTGGCTTTTTCATTAAATATAAATAATAATAAATTACGAAGCCTACCTCACAAAGTAGACCCTACTCTTACACTCAAGGCCTATTCTAACTAAAAACACTAAATTTATAATTCAACCTGTGGTGTAGGTTATAAAATTTATTTCAGCAATTTAACTTATAAGACTCATTAACATCACAAAATTAAGTGCAGAACTGTAACATCACAAAAATTAAGTGCAGAACTGTAACATCACAAAAATTAAGTGCATAACTGTAACATCACAAAAATTAAGTGCAGAACTGTAACATCACAAAAATTAAGTGCATAACTGTAACATCACAAAAATTAAGTGCAGAACTGTAACATCACAAAAATTAAGTGCAGAACTGTAACATCACAAAATTAAGTGCAGAACTGTAACATCACAAAAATTAAGTGCAGAACTGTAACATCACAAAATTAAGTGCAGAACTGTAACATCACAAAAATTAAGTGCAGAACTGTAACATCACAAAATTAAGTGCAGAACTGTAACATCACAAAAATTAAGTGCAGAACTGTAACATCACAAAAATTAAGTGCAGAACTGTAACATCACAAAAATTAAGTGCAGAACTGTAACATCACAAAAATTAAGTGCAGAACTGTAACATCACAAAATTAAAATTATACATACAGTATATAAATATACAAAACATTGTAATATTTCCTATGGAAATAAATTAAATTGCAACACCCTTTCATTTTGGAAAGAGTGAGGACTTTATAAAATGCTACACTTTTTATATTAAAAAGTGAGGAAAAACAAAAATGAAATAACAAATAAAACGTAAATTAATTATAGGTAATCTAAGATGGGTTTTGTGGCCTTTCCTTGGCCACAACCCAAACTATTACGATTACAAGGGTTTTGTGGCCTTTCCTTGGCCACAGCTCAAACTATTACTATTACAAGGGTTTTGTGGCTACCATGGCCACAACCCAAACAATTACAAGGGTTTTGTGGCCTCCCCTTGGCCACAGCCCAAACAATTACAAGGGTTTTGTGGCCTACCTTGGCCACAACCCAAACTATTACAAGGGTTTTTGGCCTACCATGGCCACAACCCAAATTATAACAAGGTTCTTGTGGCCTTCCATGGCCACAGACCAAACTATTACAAGGGTTTTTGGCCTACCATGGCCACAACCCAAATTATAACAAGGTTCTTGTGGCCTTCCATGGCCACAGACCAAACAATTACAAGGGTTTTGTGGCCTACCTTGGCCACAACCCAAACAATTACAAGGGTTTTGTGGCCTCCCCTTGGCCACAGCCCAAACAATTACAAGGGTTTTGTGGCCTACCTTGGCCACAACCCAAACTATTACAAGGGTTTTTGGCCTACCATGGCCACAACCCAAATTATAACAAGATTTTTGTGGCCTTCCATGGGCACAGACCAAACTATTAAGGTTTTGTGGCCTCCCCTTGGCCACAACCCAAACTATTACAAGGGTTTTGTGGCCTCCCCTTGGCCACAGCCCAAACTATTACAAGGGTTTTATGGCCTCTCATGGCCAGAGACCAAACAGCATAAAAACAGTACAGGATTCAAAGCCCCAAGCCCTCCAGATCTACCTGTGGAGGAGTAACATTTACTCCACTAAAACTACGGGTATTGACTAGTCTGAAGTGGTAGGAGGTTTGAATACAGTACAAACTCTTTCAACCAAACAACATAACATGGAAGTACAGTACATTTCAATTAACTCACCAACGTAGAAGTCATTTTAATTAAAACATAAATCATTAACAAAACAAAACATGACGAAACTCCAAAACAACATTAGTAAACCAGCATTTAAAAATTGGTGACATAAAATTTACACAGATAAATAATGAGCAAAAGTTAATAACTTTACTTTAATAACATAAATTTCCTATACCTAAGGGGAGTCGAACTGATTGAAATAACTTTAACCAAACTTGAGAAGCTAACCTCTTGAACTTTTATATTTAAATAGGTCTTGAGTAACCTTTCTCTTCCTAAATTCCTATTTCATTCTTTTCAATCCATTTCACATGGTTTAAAACACAGTTTATCAAAAAATTTGATCTATAACAAATTTTTCTCCGGCCCCCCCCAGTATATGGAAAAACCACAACATGGTATCGTATGTGATACCTTTATTTCATAATTAAATATAAATTATTAATTAATTGAATTAATTATCTATACAAAATTGGCTCGGGATTGTTGACATAGCCTAATGGGAATGAAATGATTGCCATACATACATGGAAACCGTATGTAGGCGTCGGTCTGCATAACCACGTGAAACCTTCATTTATTTCACGTGAAACGAAATCTTCCATTCGCTAACCCATGCAAAAACAAGGGAGAAAGAGTCAACAACCTTTGCAAAATCAGCAATTTATACAGAAATATGAAGATATATTAAAGGAATAGTCACAGGGCTGTTTATGTTACAGTAAACGCTTTAAACGGGAGGATGTCTAAAGTCCTCCCTAAAGTTCTGTGTGAATTCCTTATAATATGGAACCTAATGACTGTAAAAGGGTAGGCCTATTCCTTCAGGGGTAAATTAGTGATTGCCTATATTAGTAACAAAGTGTTAATTCGTCGTGTAACTCCATCGTGGCGGCCCTACACCGAAAAAGATCGTAACGCCCAACATCAAAGTAAACTATGATCCATCAAAATTAAGGTGAGGTAATTTCATTTTCATTTTCATTCTAGGGTGTCTAAAATCCCGACGCTAAAATTACCATAAACAATTAAATATAAAGAGGTCCTTTAAAGACCTACATATTCATAACTCTCTAACGAAAATATATAGGGCTTTTGTCGTTCACTCTCCACTGAAATCTGCTGGACATTTCCAACGGATGAGGGTAACAGGCAATCAACCCAATGCCCTATATAGTTTTTCACATGGTGGTCCGTGTGTGGGGAAGGGTTATTTGCTGTGAAAACCTTAACCTTGAATAAAATAACAAACAGAATTAAAACAAACAAATAATAAAATTACGCCTTATCAAACATTTTGACATCTGAACAGAATTTATTCCATGTTTGGCTTTTTCATTAAATATAAATAATAATAAATTACGAAGCCTACCTCACAAAGTAGACCCTACTCTTTACACTCAAGGCCTATTCTAACTAAAAACACTAAATTTATAATTCAACCTGTGGTGTAGGTTATAAAATTTATTTCAGCAATTTAACTTATAAGACTCATTAACATCACAAAATTAAGTGCAGAACTGTAACATCACAAAAATTAAGTGCAGAACTGTAACATCACAAAAATTAAGTGCATAACTGTAACATCACAAAAATTAAGTGCAGAACTGTAACATCACAAAAATTAAGTGCATAACTGTAACATCACAAAAATTAAGTGCAGAACTGTAACATCACAAAAATTAAGTGCAGAACTGTAACATCACAAAAATTAAGTGCAGAACTGTAACATCACAAAAATTAAGTGCAGAACTGTAACATCACAAAAATTAAGTGCAGAACTGTAACATCACAAAAATTAAGTGCAGAACTGTAACATCACAAAAATTAAGTGCAGAACTGTAACATCACAAAAATTAAGTGCAGAACTGTAACATCACAAAAATTAAGTGCAGAACTGTAACATCACAAAAATTAAGTGCAGAACTGTAACATCACAAAAATTAAGTGCAGAACTGTAACATCACAAAATTAAAATTATACATACAGTATATAAATATATACAAAACATTGTAATATTTCCTATGGAAAATAAATTAAATTGCAACACCCTTTCATTTTGGAAAGAGTGAGGACTTTATAAAATGCTACACTTTTTATATTAAAAAGTGAGGAAAAACAAAAATGAAATAACAAATAAAACGTAAATTAATTATAGGTAATCTAAGATGGGTTTTGTGGCCTTTCCTTGGCCACAACCCAAACTATTACGATTACAAGGGTTTTGTGGCCTTTCCTTGGCCACAGCTCAAACTATTACTATTACAAGGGTTTTGTGGCTACCATGGCCACAACCCAAACAATTACAAGGGTTTTGTGGCCTCCCCTTGGCCACAGCCCAAACAATTACAAGGGTTTTGTGGCCTACCTTGGCCACAACCCAAACTATTACAAGGGTTTTTGGCCTACCATGGCCACAACCCAAATTATAACAAGGTTCTTGTGGCCTTCCATGGCCACAGACCAAACTATTACAAGGGTTTTTGGCCTACCATGGCCACAACCCAAATTATAACAAGGTTCTTGTGGCCTTCCATGGCCACAGACCAAACAATTACAAGGGTTTTGTGGCCTACCTTGGCCACAACCCAAACAATTACAAGGGTTTTGTGGCCTCCCCTTGGCCACAGCCCAAACAATTACAAGGGTTTTGTGGCCTACCTTGGCCACAACCCAAACTATTACAAGGGTTTTTGGCCTACCATGGCCACAACCCAAATTATAACAAGATTTTTGTGGCCTTCCATGGGCACAGACCAAACTATTAAGGGTTTTGTGGCCTCCCCTTGGCCACAACCCAAACTATTACAAGGGTTTTTGGCCTCCCCTTGGCCACAGCCCAAACTATTACAAGGGTTTTATGGCCTCTCATGGCCAGAGACCAAACAGCATAAAAACAGTACAGGATTCAAAGCCCCAAGCCCTCCAGATCTACCTGTGGAGGAGTAACATTTACTCCACTAAAACTACGGGTATTGACTAGTCTGAAGTGGTAGGAGGTTTGAATACAGTACAAACTCTTTCAACCAAACAACATAACATGGAAGTACAGTACATTTCAATTAACTCACCAACGTAGAAGTCATTTTAATTAAAACATAAATCATTAACAAAACAAAACATGACGAAACTCCAAAACAACATTAGTAAACCAGCATTTAAAAATTGGTGACATAAAATTTACACAGATAAATAATGAGCAAAAGTTAATAACTTTACTTTAATAACATAAATTTCCTATACCTAAGGGGAGTCGAACTGATTGAAATAACTTTAACCAAACTTGAGAAGCTAACCTCTTGAACTTTTATATTTAAATAGGTCTTGAGTAACCTTTCTCTTCCTAAATTCCTATTTCATTCTTTTCAATCCATTTCACATGGTTTAAAACACAGTTTATCAAAAAATTTGATCTATAACAAATTTTTCTCCGGCCCCCCCCAGTATATGGAAAAACCACAACATGGTATCGTATGTGATACCTTTATTTCATAATTAAATATAAATTATTAATTAATTGAATTAATTATCTATACAAAATTGGCTCGGGATTGTTGACATAGCCTAATGGGAATGAAATGATTGCCATACATACATGGAAACCGTATGTAGGCGTCGGTCTGCATAACCACGTGAAACCTTCATTTATTTCACGTGAAACGAAATCTTCCATTCGCTAACCCATGCAAAAACAAGGGAGAAAGAGTCAACAACCTTTGCAAAATCAGCAATTTATACAGAAATATGAAGATATATTAAAGGAATAGTCACAGGGCTGTTTATGTTACAGTAAACGCTTTAAACGGGAGGATGTCTAAAGTCCTCCCTAAAGTTCTGTGTGAATTCCTTATAATATGGAACCTAATGACTGTAAAAGGGTAGGCCTATTCCTTCAGGGGTAAATTAGTGATTGCCTATATTAGTAACAAAGTGTTAATTCGTCGTGTAACTCCATCGTGGCGGCCCTACACCGAAAAAGATCGTAACGCCCAACATCAAAGTAAACTATGATCCATCAAAATTAAGGTGAGGTAATTTCATTTTCATTTTCATTCTAGGGTGTCTAAAATCCCGACGCTAAAATTACCATAAACAATTAAATATAAAGAGGTCCTTTAAAGACCTACATATTCATAACTCTCTAACGAAAATATATAGGGCTTTTGTCGTTCACTCTCCACTGAAATCTGCTGGACATTTCCAACGGATGAGGGTAACAGGCAATCAACCCAATGCCCTATATAGTTTTTCACAGAGGCATCGATTAAAATAATTTCAAGAAACCAGTTCCCTGAAAAGTATTTCATGAAACACCGAAGTTTGATGAAAATACTCTTATCACCTGAGGGCACTAATGAGGGATCCCGCGGCTTAAGGTACCTAAGCGCCAAAATTAAAATTCGCCAGAAATCGCCTCCAAAGTTCAGCAATATTCTGGCAAGACTATCTCTGTTATTAATTGAGCTAGAACGTTCATTTTTGCCTAAATTAGAGTTCTAAGTATGCTAATGAAGATGTTGATGAGTTTTTGGAATAGATTTTCATATTTTATATATATTTAAAAAAAAAAATTATTTTCTTATTATGCCGAACTTTGGGTGCGATTTCTGGCACAGAATGATTCCATTGATTTTTCATCACTATCCCTAGCACGGTGAGACATTGCTGCACACGTTGATAATAGTTAGAAGCCGGTTGAATAGAATAATCCACGCAATATTCAGCAATGTGAGCACGAACACAGGACGCCTGCTAACAGCAACGCGAGTCTTAAGGTACTGGCGTGATGTTTGTGTCGTGTCCCTCTCGGCGCGTGGAAAGGGTGGCCAATCAGAAAGCAGAGCGGCGTGGCTGCCATTTTTTTCATTGGCTCACGCTCCTCCTGCTGTTCCCGCCACCCAGAGACCGAGCGTCCAGTTGAACGGGATATTGGGGCCTTAAGACGCGCATCACATCTGGGCGGCAGAGCCCAGCTGGAGATAGAGGTGAAAAGAGTAGTTCGCTTCATAAGGTTTTCAACCATACTTCCAGTGTCGTAAGGTCATTATAACCCAAACCACGCGATAGAGGAAGGGTGAAAATAGTGATAACCATCAAAAACACATTTTCGCCTGTGGTGGCGCTTAGGTACCTTAAGACGCGCGACCCCTCACTTGTTCGATGAAAGAATTTCCAATATCTTCATGAAAATTCTAATCTCACTGTACATTAGGGTGGATCGATTTTACATTTTTTTCGATTTCCATATTCTAATAGAGACAAACACTTGCGCATGCATGAGAAAATAGCCTCTGCAAAATCTTAGCTTAATAGGTAATCATCTTCTGCCCGCGGCAGAGCGATGAAAATCATATTTTAGTAGTCAAAAACGTATTTTTAAACCCTAGCCTAGAGTCATAAAATTTTGCGTGTGTGTTATTTCATGCCTAAGCAACGATATAAATGCTATGGGAAATATATAAATGCATTATTTAAGACAAAGAGCCGATCTGAAAATATGTATATTATACATATTTTCAGATCGGCTCTTTGTCTTAAATAATGCATTTATATATTTCCCATAGCATTTATATCGTTGCTTAGGCATGAAATAACACACACGCAAAATTTTATGACTCTAGGCTAGGGTTTAAAAATACGTTTTTGACTACTAAAATATGATTTTCATCGCTCTGCCGCGGGCAGAAGATGATTACCTATTAAGCTAAGATTTTGCAGAGGCTATTTTCTCATGCATGCGCAAGTTTTTGTCTCTATTAGAATATGGAAATCGAAAAAAATGTAAAATCGATCCACCCTACTGTACATGTTAAAAGCTGCAAATAAATATTTTTTATTATTTAACTTTGCATTTTACCGCTAAATTTTTTTTCTTCTGTTCTTTTTTAGGTTTATTATTATAATGCACACAAAAGAGATTTGCCTTTTTGTAGGACGCATTTTTCAGACTAGTTATATAATGCATCTTTCGTTGTTAGATTTACGAAAAGTTTTACATTTGAAACTTTTACAAACTCTTTCTCTACTCTTCCATCTCTACCCCTAACCATGTGGCAACTGACATTGAACTGACATTTCCTCCGATACATGGTGCCAACCACTTCGATTAAATTATTTTTAAAGAATCAGCTCCCCGAAAAGTATTTCATCAAACATCGAAGTTTAATAAAAATACTCTTATCACCTGAGGGCACTTGTTCGATGAAAGAATATCCCATATCTTCATAAGAATTCTAGTCTCAATATGCATGTTCAAAGCTGCCGATAAATATTTTTGTTTAGTAACTAAATTTTTAACGCCAAATGTTTTTTTGTGTTATTCTTGTCCTGTTCTTTTTAAAACTTATTTTTCATGCACACAAAAAAGAATTGCCTTTTTTGCAAGACAGCATTTATTAGACTAGTTATATAATGCTTCTCTCTTTCTTAGATCTACGAAAAGTTTTACTTTCATGGTGCCCTCAGAACGAACCATAGTTCTCAAAGTAGCTCGTCATTCAAAAACGGTTAGGGATCACTGCTATAGAAGCCATACTTGAAACTTTTACAAACTCTCTCTCTACTCTTCCATCTCTACCCCTAACCATGTCGCAATACCACTTCCCTTCGATCAGCGAAGTTAAGCGACGTTGAGCCTGGGCAGTAGCTGGATGGAGAACCGTCCTCCACCTCCAGATGACGTCGCGTTTGAACTGCCTTGGCTGAGGCGTTGGTTCGAAGTCCCTCCCTGGCCAAGAAGCATACCGCAAGACCCTTTTCTGTCTTGGAACAGCGAATGTCGAGCTGTCCTAAAATCCCCTTCGGGGCCAAACGGCTTCTGACACCAATTTTATTCTAGTTGGTGGGAGTCGATATTATTCTATAAGAGGTGTCACTTATAACAGTTATGGCGAGGAGCGATGTGCACCGATTCGTTGGAGTTTGAGAATTCAGTCAAGTCTGGGAATTGCGCCCAGGGTCCTTAGGGGTAGGTAACTTAGGGTTCTGCCTTTGGCCTAGTGGGGATGGTTTCTTGTCGATGAGGATGGCACTTAATTATCGAATTATTACTTAGTAGGGCCTAAGTATTCTATGCCCTCTGTTTCGAAGGATGATTAAAATGATATGGTTGAAGCTGTTAACGTTTAATATGATTCATTGGGTTATGTGGTTGAGCCTTAACTTAAATGAATTTCATAACAATTGTGTCCTATAAACATTTTGATCTACCAGGCCACACCGGACTCTGGGAGACACTCTAAACCATACTAGGCCCTCCTAGTGAGCCAAGCCGAGGAGAAGCCACCGCTTCGGGTCCACAACTTCTCACTCTGGGTGTAGTACTCTGCCTTATATAGGTAGGCGTAAACAGTAGGCGTGAGTAAGGGGGTGTTAAGTCCTGCGAAGTAAATCATATATTGCAGCATGAGGTTTTATACTCACGAAGCTACTTATTGCCTTATATGGAATAGTGCGTTTAGCAACTCTAGGCTTGTTAAGGAAGGGACGTTTTATGGTGGGTTTTTTATAGCATATATATAAATAATCAAATCATAAAATAATAAAATAATAATTATAATAATAACAATGAAATGATACTCATTTAACTCATATTTTAGAATTTCTATTTGTAACTAAAATCATCTAACTAAAAATTTGAACTTTAATTTAAAATTTCATTTAATTTAAAATTTTAAGATGCTTTAATAAGGTTAAAACTTGTGTTTTTATATAAACATAAATTAATTAAAAACTATGAAATCACTTTTAACTAAAGGTTTTATAAGCTATAATTATAAAATAATATTTACTTCTTTGATCTCACATCAATCAATTATCTCGTTAAAAATTTTACCTAAATATGAAAATGTTTTTGAATAAAAACGGGAGTTTCTTCAAAGAGAAGTGATTATTGAACGGGGTGGAAACAAGACCAAGAATTTTGTGCGCCGTACGAAAGATATATTTTGAATGTGAAGTTGAGGTAGAGATGCGTGTGTGTGTGTGTGTGTGTGTATTTCAAGGTGTTTAACCTCCTTCAGTAACAACAATGATCGTGTAACGGAGGGGATCTACAGTTTCACGTGGGATCCGAACTTCGTGTCGGGACATCATCTGGAGGCAGAGGACGGTCCTCCATCCAGCTACTGCCCAGGCTCAACGTCGCTTAACTTCGCTGATCGAATAGAAGTGATGTTGCGACATGATTAGGGTAGAGATAGAAGAGTAGAGAGAGAGTGTGTAAAAGTTTGAAGTATGGCTTCAATAGCAGTGATTCCTAACCGTTTTGAATGGCGAGCAACTTTGAGAACAATAGTATGGTTCGTTCTACGGGCACCATGAATGTAAAACTTTTCGTAAATCTAAGAGAGAGAAGCATTATATAACTAGTCTGAAAAATGCTGTCTTGCAAAAAGGCAAATCTTTTTTGTGTGCATAAAAAATAAGCCTTAAAAAGAATAGGAGAAGAATAACAAAAAACATTTGGCGTTAAAATTTCAAAGTCAAAAAACAAAAATATTTATCGGCAGCTTTGAACATGTACATTGAGACTAGAATTCTCATGAAGATATGGGATATTCTTTCATCGAACAAGTGCCCTAAGGTGATAAGAGTATTTTCATTAAACTTCGGTGTTTAATGAAATACTTTTCGGAGAGCTGATTCTTTAAAAATAATTTAATCGAAGTGGTTGGCACCATGTATCGGAGGAAAAGTCAGTTCAATACCATTTCAGTTTATTTATTTAACAGGGTGTAATTAAATAATAATAATAATAATAATAATAATTACAATTGATTAGAAATAATACTGTAATGTCTGAGTTAAGTGGAGCTAGAGACAGACGTTTTCGTACCAAGAATTCCATAGTTTAGAGGATAAATGGCAGGACTCATGGATAGCTTGGATAATCGGGTTGGTTGATTTTTTAATTCTTTGCATTAGATTGTACTGAGCACGTCTTGTTACCTCCGGGAAGCTCGGGACATTGCTGGTAGCAAACATTTGCGAAGCTGAGCATCTCGGGGGTAATTTATGAAAGAATCTAAAAGACCTGTTGTACATCAAATTTAGGGTTCTGCCAGAACCTTTTTTATAATTAACCCAGAGTTGCTGTCCGTATATATTACCGCAGAAAGTACGAAAGAGAGCGTCTTTAGCTTCACTTGTACAGAATCGAAAGTTCCTTATGGTCATATTCGCTTTATCACAAATGCTACGAGAATGTTTTCTTATATCCGAGTCATCACTCAAGGAGCAGGTAATAGTTTGACCCAAATACTTAAACTCTTGTACTTCCTCAATTACTTCAACATTCATTTTAAACCTTATATCAGCTGGCTGATTACAGCTTTTAGGATGAAATTGCATAACCTTAGTTTTTGTAACATTATAAAGAATATCATGTTTCTGCGAGTACACTTCGCAGACTTTTAGTAGCCGATCCAGACCTTTAACAGAGGGACTTATTAACACCATATCATCGGCATAAACTAAGTTAGTTATCCTTGTGTTATCTATACAACATCCCACTGTTGCCTCATTAAGTGAAGCAATTAATCCGTCAATATACACATTAAACAGCATAGGGGAGAGTTAGGAGCCTTGTCTCACCCCGCAAGAGGAGCCAAAACTCTCGGATAGTACATTGCCCCAGCTAACGGTGAAGGATTGGTGGGAATACCAAAATTTCAATACGTTTAATATGTACATGGGAACCTTCCTGTCTTCTCGTTTTGCAAATAAAATATTGTGGTTCACTCTATCATATGCCTTACTTATATCTAGGAAACAGATATAATAGTTGAATTACTGTCAATGTATTTAGATATTGTTTCTTTAAGTACATAGATACACAGGTCAGTTGAGTGGGACCTTTTAAAGCCAAACTGATTAGATGTCCATAGGAAATCATTTAATCGGAGTAACAAGAGTTTTTCTATTAGTTTCGAGAAGCAGAAAGCGACAGCAATAGACCTGTAATTATTGCTGGACAGAATGTCTCTGTAATATTTTTGACCAGAGGCAAGATATATATACCCTCATGAACTCTGCAGGGATATAGCTATGAACAAGCATGGCTGATAGGAGCAATGATATATGCAGACATACTAAGTCATTTGCATATTTTAAGTACTCATTCGATAAGTCATCTCCCCTGACGCAGAACCAGTCTTTAAATCTTTAATTAACCTCTTTACTTCAGAAAATGATATCAAAGTATTTTCCCTTCTTGTCCCTCCCATAGTCGTTTAGCTGCAATCTATCTTAAGATTATCCCTACTCACACTGTTAAGAATGTTAGCGTAGTGGTTTTTCCACAGCAATTTCATCCTCCCCCGACACCCCATCGGTTGTTGGAAGGAGGACATTTTTGACACCCGTTTGATTCTTAACAAATTTCCAAAATTTGTTATTATCGTTATTTATGCGAGCTTCACAGGCTTTTCATGCTCGAATAGACTTCTTCCGGTTTACATCGCCTTATGGCCGCCATATACCGACCCCTACTTCTACACATATTCATGTATACTGGTCCTAATCTGGGTCTACCATGAAAGCACCACAAATCATAGGCGTCTTTCGATTCCCTCTTCGGGGGGCAATAAAATCATTCCATCCAGGAATAATCTTAGTATGATAGTTGTACGATTTAATCAGAGGGCTTCCTGCTTCTCTTAACAGGGATATTATCTTACTATAACACTTATCTATGAGTTTACATTGAGATTCATTTGAGCAAGGATTACTACAGACAAGATGCAAAATTTCTAAATTATTAAAAATGTGACTTGTTCTATCTTTGCATTCTATTCTCTGTTGCATATTAACATTAGATCAATCGACGCCATTATTCTTACCAATTGAGTTCTTGTTAAGTCGTGTTGCGCATAAATTGTTAAATTTAATTAATATTTCTAATGGTCTATGATCAGAAAAAAGGAAATCATGCAGAATATGAATTCTAACAATTCGATCCTTTAGATTATTACTAGTGAGACAATGGTCAATCCACCTGGTCGTACCACTCATATCACGAACGTATGTAAAATTACCACTGGTTACCCCTAATACATCTACATCACTTATACTTAAATTGGCAGACTCGCACATGTTATCCAATTCTACAAAGAATTCCGAGTTCACATGCGCGTTAAAGTCCCTCATTATTATATAGTGAGAATATTTGGGGTTATCTGATAATGACTTAATTTTGTACAGCAAATTAATGTATTCATCTAGATTACTGCCGTTGTTGTATGGTAAATAGCAGTGTACAATCAATATGCAATCATTGTTCACTTGTAATTCAATGCCTAAAAACCTTACATTATCGCTTTTTAAAAATTTTATGTTTTGACAAATTTTTCCTTATTAAGAAAGCAACACCACCAAACGGCCTACCGTACATTAATTCATCTAACAAGTCTACTGCCGATGACGCATGGTACATAAAGTCATCATGGATGGTAGAGAGGAATTTTAGCTCTTGCTTAGGTAGTCAGTGCTCCTGCAGGAGTATCAAATCTGCATTGTCGCAGATTTTATGAACATCCACAATTAAATTCCTCACTGACCGTACATTATATGAGACTATTTTCAACAAGTTATCCGCCATGATTCATAGAAAATTTATTACTAGTAAGATTATTATTATACACAGTACAACTTTCAGGCATTACCGTGAGGGCGCCTATTATTATTATTATTATTATTTTGCCTGTTATCAAATCTCCTGGAGAAGTGAATAAACTCCTTAACAATAATACCGTCTGGCCACTGACTCATATTATACGGGTTGAAATGCGAATTTACACCTTTAGTTATTACTTTAAATGAGTTAAGTAGTATGACCGCAAAATGGGAGAGTGCAATGCAATTGCAAATGTTGAAAGATGTTGCAAGAGTACCACCCCCTTTGTTGCAAGGCACCCCATAGTGCGAACACCCCTTCCCCCTTGTTGCAAGGCAGCGCTAACTGGGGGTGGGGGAATGTTGCAAGAGCAACAAGGGGTTATGCAACTTGGAGGCGGAGTTATCCCCCAAGTTGCAATGAACCCCCGCTGGGGGAGACCTTTTTGGGGGATAAGATGGGACGGCCTCACCCCCAAAGTGGTATACCTAACCTAAGAGAGAGGAGAGAGAGAGGAAAGAGAGAGGAGAGGTGTTCGCTTGACAGGAGCCAAGCGCATATTAAGACTTCAGACGAGCGGCCGTTGTCTTAATATGTTCCTAATCAGCCAGCTGGCTTAATCAGCCATTTTGCTTATCTGGGTGAGTTGGCAGATTGCGCTATTTATTTAATTAAAGCATGTATTCTGGTCAATCAGCCAGTTGGCTTAGAAGGTTAAGTTGCCAATTTGCACTATTTATTTAATTAAAGCATATATTCTGGCTTAATCCGACAGTTGGCGTATCTGGCTGAGCTGCCAGTTTGCGCTATTTATTTAATTAAAGCATATATTCTGATTTAACCCGCCAGTGGGCTTAGAAGGCGTAAATGGCTCGTTCAGGTTCAGATGCCAGATAGCGCTATTTATATAATTAATGCATATATTCTGGTTTACAAATCCGCTTTAGAAGCCAGCCAATTTATATAATTAAATACCGTGTACAAACAAAAAGAATTAAATAAAATACCATTACATAATTCTGTTTATTTAGGCGAATTAATGGAAATATATAGAAATTAAATATACAATGGAATATATATGATAAAAAATAATAGCATACGGACGATAAATATATAATAAATATACAATGGAATATATATATACATATATATAATATATATATATATATATATAATATATATATATATATATAGATCAAAAAATAATAATAGCATAAGAAACACGAACGGGAAATATATAATAAAAAATATACAGAACGTTGCATTATCAACATATTAGTACAGGAAAAATGTATAGTTATATTAAATAATTAAATATATTGAAAATAATAATATACGAAACGTATAATCAATTGCATATTAGTAGAGGAAATATATATATACACAATTAAATAATAAATATACATCTTTCATGCAAAACGCTAAACTCACACGTAATCGAGTCTACATTCACATCGTTATTACTTTGTACTACGTGGTAAAACCGTCCAAGCAACAATTCACCGTTTAACATATATGGATGCATATACTCGACATATATGGCTTTCATATCGTTCAATACTATTTTTGTACCCACTTTGCATTCGGTTGGCAAGTTATCTTTAAACACCTCTAGGATACAATCAAAAGCACGCACAAAGAGGTCATCGTTAACCACAACATCATTATTAAATAAAAGTTTATAAACACGCCTTTCCAATCGAGGGTTTTTCTTACCGTCCCGAGCTTTTCAATCGTGAACTCTTCTTCACTGTGCATAGCGGCAATTGAAATAATCTTCCAAGTCGTAACGGCAGCTATTCATTATAAAGAGGTACAGCTCTTCAGGATGAACAGTGTAGGCAAGCTCTGCCCTGTACCGCTCAAGTGCTTTGTACCAAAGTTCAGGATATTTCGAAGAATCTAAACCTTTTAAATATGCATCCAGCTCTAGACCATTCTCGCCTTGTTCATTCCTACATTCGATAAATCCGTCGAGCAGAGCGGTGTATGCGTATTCACGAACCGTGTCAAAATAAATCATACCCGTAACAAGAGCGTCTAATAGAGGCTTCAGCTTGCGGAATCAGACGATTTCAAACATTCTGTCGAGGATGAAACGGTTTCGCGTAGGGATAAGAACGTTATTATCAGATGCGTTCTTCCACATCAGTCGTATATCAATGCATGGCTGTTCGTTATTTATACACAACGTGCAAACAACGGCATATGAGGGGGCGTCACTAATCTGCTCTCTTCTTGTACCTACACCTGCAGGTATTTTATAACGGTCCTCTCCCCACTTCTCAACTATCACGGAGACTCTCTTCATCTCCTCAACACTTATATGAATAACATTACGTTTGCTTGCTTGCCTGCAAATCGTTTCAAGTACATAGTTAATGGTGCCCGTTTCACGCCTGAACACGCGCAATGACTTCGTCACGGAGACATCGTACGAGGCGTTGAGAAGGAAGTTCTATCTTATTCGCACGTCCACTCGGTTCAAGCTCTGAGATGACTATGAGCCACAGGTGGACGGATCGGCTCGACTGGCGGAGTGAGTCACGCTGATGAAACGTGTCCGGGTTTGCTCGAACTCTTGTGTTTCGTGAGGTACACGGGTTGGCGGCTCGCTGGGGGGAGCGCGTCACACTGCTAAAGCGTGTACAGGCTTCTTCGAACAATTGTCCTCTGGACAAACAGAATTTTCCACGACATGAAACAATATCGACTTTAATGTTTTATCACTCACCAGACGTTCATTTCCACAAACTAAACATCTTCACAATCCGGCGCACTATTTGAGAGAAACGTATGTCCATATTTATCCTTTTTATTTAACAAGCGATACTCGTCTCTAAAGTCCGTTAAAAACTCACACAGCCCATTAGCCACAACTTCACTACAAACCTCATCATGATATATATATATCTATATAATATATATATATATATATATATATTAATAGTGGTAAAAATACTTAAGATTCTCCATGATGACAAAATTTACATTCTCAACCGTAGGATACTAGTAGTCGGTATGGTGTAACATGACATAATATCGCTTGTCACACCACTCATCAACGAGACTCACTATCCATAACCGTTGCTTATCTTCTGAACGTGTTGCTTCTACTTCGCGGTATATGTGAGCCTTTATAAAGGTTAGGTCTATAATATACTTCAATACATCGTTTGTACTACGAAATCCTACAACGCCGTTGCCAGAATACCCGTAGAGTATTTGAACATCTTGGTCTTTCGCACGGCTGAATGTAGCCTTAAAGGTGGCAAAGGAGGGGGGAATAGGGAATTTTTCAGTATCCACCAAATCTTGCCACTTTGCCGAATACCACTTAATAAATGTTGAACACGCAATATTAAAGGTAGCCATCACTGTTTTTCTTCTACGGGGGAGAATACACGCCTGAGCTCAAGGGTATGCAGAGGTCAACTGAGCACGCAGGGATAGAGACATGCTCAGGTAGCGGCAGGACTCACGTTGCTGATCTTACAGTAGGCGGGGCTTAGCTTTTTACTGTACACACACACGCACGCAAGCAAAGGAGAAAATGAAACCTTAATTGGAGCAAATATACGTGATAATAAACATATCAATACACATATATATATATAAACAATCAAGGATTAAGGTAGCCAAAGGGTACGGTATCATAGGCACCAGGCACCTGGTAACGTTTCCTATAGGTGTTACGGCACACCTTTGTACCCCTAAGTTCCTTCACGCCCACCAGCTTCTGTGCCCGAAAACTGTGGGTACTTACAGTCAGTTGGGTCGGCCGGTCGCACTCATCATCGTCCAAGCACACTAGTTCCCTCAACGAGTCAAAGTTAACGACTCGACGGTTCGCATGGTTAAGCGTGATACCCTTAGTCTTCACGATATACTTCGTATCCTCCCCCACCCTCACCCGTACCCCATAAGTTTTTGGCCCCGTTGAGACAAAAGAGTCGGCGTATGCGATGTCTCCATACTCATCCTTGATCTCATCACTCAACTCCCCGAGGAATTCACCGATAGGAGGCATGTATTCACCCTCCCTCTCTGTGAATATCACAATGTCTGTATCGGCGTAAAAAACCCTCCGCCCAAGAGATTGCAATAAACCCCAAAGTTTGATGCGTGCGTAGGCTGTTGTGAAACTGGCTACAGGTATGTTTGTAACCCGTGAGGTATCTGTGGCCAATTCGGTAGTGTTGTACTTTATTATTTAAGTATTACCTACATTCATAATCTCCATGACCTCTTTATCGGGAGCGTTGGCATAATCCCAGACTTCACTATAACATTGTGCCAAATGAACGTTCCCTTTGTCAGTATTCTGTGCAAATTTTCCCCAAAGACTGTTTAGACACAAATTTGCACTAAAGCGCTTCCCAGGGTTCTTTACAATTTGGGAACGGTCAAGCTGTATACCTTCACGGTTACGGTAACGCTGACTGTAAGCCGTTTTTTCATCTTCGGTATCACCCCCTCGCTGATATCCTGACGCCTCAACCTTATCCTTCAAAAAAGCGTTTATATATGGTGTGAAAAGGTTGGGTAGCTTCTGAAACCTCCACACTTCATGTATCTTCATTATTCTATACCCATGGCGAACGGCTAGGGCCAGCTCAGGGCTTGTATATACACCTCTGATCTTACGCTGGTGGGATGTATGGTCACAATGACCATTGTTCGCTTCTGCGCACTTCACGCACAGGGGAAACATGAACTTGTGGTCTATAACGACGGGTAAGATCGGCATCCATAAATCGCGAGGGGGGAGCACGTCTACGAAAGAGAGTCCAAAGTAGCGCTCATTCAAGTTGGCTGAAAACTCCTCGATGGTTGGTGTGGTGGGGCCCACCATTTTTTTAGGTGCAACTACGGGATACGGATTGCTCCTCATCACGTAGAGGTATAAAAAACAGAAGTCGTATTAATGGAGTTTTACACCCTCCGTAGGCGGAAAGTATAGCTTGAAGGGATGTGTACGCCCTCCGAACAAGCTATCACCGCATTTGAGAGGATCCAGTACCATTGAATGTTTGATCGTGTTTATTTCTTCACGGTACTCTCCATCTGCCTCCATCCGTGCATCATACTCATGCTCCCACAAGACTTTGTGAGTGAACTGGGAGCCTATAAGGTGATTGCGGGTGCGGGTCCACGCAAGACAGTCGGTAGGAGATCTACCGTGGATATATCCTACGATTCCACACTCAGGACGGGGGCATCCGTGCCACCAGCAACCGTTAAAGGAGTACACAGTCTTCTCACCAGTGGCACGGTTTTTACTTAGACCATCAACCCAAAAAACACGACCATTAACCTTAATGGGTACTTCACCCGTGTTGCGGGCGTGCTTTATGTATACTCCTGTCTGCTGCTGTAGTTGTATGAGCAGTAAATAGCCTTTTGCCCACAACTGCGGGGTTGTTTCTGTGGATAACGGCTAAGGTGTCTTTAGGCATGAAGTTATTCTTGAACACCGTTAAACATAACGAGGCGATTGTGGTTGCGACTTGCAACGGATCGCATTCAAAACGACATATGTACATTAGGGTTATGACATTTTTATAACCTCATGTTCCTGTATCATAAATCGATGAACGTTTGCCCCCTGACAATGAAAATAACAGTTTTTTCGATATAGTTTGAAAACACTTCACCCCAAAATAAAAAATAAAAAATTAATAAAATAATAAATAGAAATTTGCATGTTTATTTCACAATTATTATACATAAACATATATTATATTATACAACATTATACCTATACAATACATATTAATTATACAAATACAATATTATACATTTACTCTATTATTGTTTTAATTGTTTTACTTATTGCTTAAAATAAACCTGTGATTAAGGTTGTCTTTATTTTTACAGTTTACGTAAAGTTCTTGCATCACTTTAATGGCACGTTCCGCACATTGGTTGCTCCTTGGTATAGCTATTGCAGATGGGTCTCTGTTCCAGTGATTTTCCAGAGTATTTAGTGCTTTTCGGTATATTCCGGAATATTCAAGAAAATACTAGGTAACCAATCTAGAATGGTGCAATGCAGCTGTCTCGAATATACTAATATACTATATTTGCTTTCGGGGTGACATTTTTTTTTAATTCTGAAGAATTAGGCCCTTCTTTTTTATTGTTTTCAAGCAAAAGTTCATCGATTGATGATACAGGAAACAATATTTATGACAAAAAATTAAAAAGTCATAACCCTAATGTACATCCTTCTAAAGGCCTGGAAACATACTCTAAGCACGCGAACATCATTCATGCAATAACGCTCACATTCATCAGCTATATTATAAGGATTACATTCATTAAAACTGTTGTAGTATCGACCAAAATCTTCACGTTCATCTGTACTCATACTTTCATAGTTAAAGTACTGTTTGGGTGGAGGTAGTCCTACGTAATTTAAAGTTTCGCTAGTGAGGAATGTGTAAGGGAAATATCCTTTTGAAACTTCAGTGGCTACGTCTATCACCTTGGGTAGCTTTGCTAATTTACAAGGTGTGAATAATAAAGTGTCTTTAAACTGTACATTACCTCTTATTTGCATCTGTATTAGTTTGTTGCCTCTTTTCAAGGGATCACCTGTAAATATCTCAGATGACTCGTGCTCAAGCAACTCCTCATAAAAGAACTGTGTGTCAAATTTCATCCCGTTATGGGCAAGAATATACACAGTCATTTTTTTTAACTTGTCCGCTAACTTGACAATATAGGACACAGAGTTTCACAGGGCTATCGTGGGCATTCGTTTTAAAAACGTTTGTCCGTTTTCCACATTTGTGACACTCATCACACTCGATCTCCATACACTCATCACAGATAGTCTGGCTCATAAATGTGGAATAACCTCTTTGGTTTCAGCGTTCGTGTATGTTTTTATATTGTAGTACACAGTTATACAATGGCTGTTTTTAGGCTTAGCGTCTTTCACATAACATACATGCTTTACTCCAACCGCCTTATATTTCTCATGGCATGTAGAACAGTGAATTTCATCACATTTATGCGTGAATTTTCTCCAATTATCCATTATGTGAAACATACCACATTCACAGATTCTTATTTTCCTGCACATGCCAATTGATTTATGGAGCTCAAAACAGTTATTATTGAAAAATATGCGTCTACACACATCACAATCCCTCTTCCCAGTTTCAACTACACGGCTTTCACATTTGGAGGTTTTACACTGCTCACATACCATGTGGCAATCTTTACAATGTTTCACTATATCATCCGCAAACTCGATACACCCCTTACACAAATCATAATGTCGTCCATATTTTCGACTTTTGTCATAACTCGCGTAAAGGCTCCTTATATTACGGATGGGGAGATACGTTGTCCCTAACAGTCCTAAAATAAGTAGGGGTCTTGTACGATCTCTCACACAGCTTTTAAAAACATACACAGTTCTACGACGATCATCCAGTCCAAATACAACTATACGAACATTCATTTCCTGTTCTACCTTTCTCAGTTCTTCAGGACCCATATTACAGACAAACTCAAGTTTACAGTCTACAGCTAGTTTACGGGCACGCTCCACTACCGTAGGCAACCAAATTTTTCGGGTCCGTGTATTTAGTACAGTAAACATACGAGCTAAGACTACTGCTATAAAGCCGCAGCCACGATCGACGTTTATATGCCGTCTATAATTAGCTTGAGAATTGAAGATAAGAGTATAAGGTGTGGCACTATGACCCGCAACACGGAATACACGGTGAATATTTACCGTGAAGTTGTCCATTTTGAAGGCTATACTACTTTGAGAGGCCTGCATTATACGGCCTAATATATACTCTATATCTTCAGCTGCCAAATGTCTGAGCGGTATTACTACCCAAAAATCATCTACATCTCCGTCATCTGACCCGAATCCGAAGGACAGCCTCGTCCTGATTTCACGTTCGTTGCGGTTCTGAAGGGCAAACTCCACAATACGTTCAACTATGCGCCGTAGTCCGTGTTCATCACCATTATAAGGGCAAATGGAGAAAAGGCGAAGGCAAATCATCGTCTGAAATGTTGTTTCCAGAGGCTAATAGCAGTAAATATAAAGATTTTACTCTATTGGCGCTATTTGAGTTGTTTTTTGATGATGAAATACTCAATGAAACAAAGGTGCAAATGACTAAATATTGTTTGAAGAAAAACTGGCCCGATATCAATGTATCTATAAGTGATTTGAAAGTGTTTTTGGCAGTTTTGATAGTTTCAGGTTACAATCACTTGCCTAGCAAAGCAATATATTGGTCGCATGCTGATGATGTGTAAAATCAGGCCATCAGCAACGCAATGCGTCGAGATAGTTTTGACTCCATTATGAAATGCTTACCTTTCACTGCAAGTGACAAACAACCTCCACCAAAGCGACAAGTATGCCAAATTGTGTCTTCTCTTTGCTCACCTCCAAAAGAAGTTTATGGATCATTTCATTCCTACACAAAATATATCTGATGATGAGGTAATGGTAGAATATTTTGGAAAACAGCTGCAAGCAGGCAATTCGCAACAAACCGATCCGGTTTGGTTACAAAATATGGTGTTAAAATGCTTCTTCAGCATATTTTCAGGCTTTTGTTCCATACCAAGGCAAGACCTACCATGGCAACGAAGAAGTAAGGAAGGAACTCGGCAAATGTGCTGCCACACTTCTGCACCTACTTGACCAATACAGTGATAGTAAGAAACATTTGCCTTACCATATTTACTTTGACAATCTCTTCACCACAGTCCCTTTCTTAGTTGAGCCCACTAAAAGAGGCTATAATGCAACTGGAACAATCCGAGCCAACCGGCTTGGCATCACATATCCTATTTCTTGCACTGCAGCAATGGATAAGAAAGAACGGGGATCTTCTGTATCTGTGTCAGGTAAAGTTGGGTCCAGCAAAATCATTGTAAAACGGTGGAAGGATAATGCTGTGGTTACTGTAGCGTCCACTGTTTACGGGCAACAACCCTTTGGAAAAGTCAAACGATGGTCAAGAAAGGATAAAAAGCATTTGCAGATAAATGTTCCTCATGCCATTCAAGTTTACCGATAGAATAGATCAAAACATTAATGCTTACTGCATCGGAATTCGTGGCAAAAAGTGGTAGTGGAGTTTTTTTACGTGGATGGTGGATGGGTCTGTGCAAAATGTTTGGCAAATAGCTCGCACTAGAGGAACCTTTATTGATCAACTGTCTTTCAGGCGAGAATTGGCTGTCATACCTTCTTAGGTTTCAAGCACTGTCGAAAGCTCTTTCTGCCTCCGGAACACGAAACATGAGGTATGATAACACTGGCCACTTGGTGCAACCAGTCCAGTCCCATGGGAGGAGGAAGTGTATGGGTGAACTATGCAAGTCTGTTGTACGCACTGAGTGTGGCAAGTATAATGTTGGTTTATGTGTAGCATGCTTTGCGGCGTATCATAGAAAAGAGTACGAGTACAGTGGTTCTAAATGGTGCAAATATGTAGCTACATCTACACTAGGGCCTATATGCACCAGGATTTCCCTGCATATTTAAACATTGCACAGGAATTTCATTATTTGTTTTTAGTTATAAATACATCTGTTATCCTATTTTTCATGTGTTGAAGGATACTAGTTTACCAAAGTCTTTGTTCCGTTCTTTATGCTAAAATTATCAATTGCTTTGTGTGCATATGTATATTTCAATATATATACAGTATACACACACACACACACACATATATATATATATATATATATATATATATATATATATATATATATACCGTATTTTACGCTTCATAAGACGCTACAAGTGGTAAGACGCACCCTATATTTAGCAAAGAATATTTAGAAAAAAATATTTCGAAGATTTATCAGCCTGACAAAAAATATATTCTCATAACTTTATTAAAAGAACATTAAACAAAACAATAACATATGAGCCCTGAAGTGATTTTTGGAGACGTTTTTCAGGAAAAAAATAGCGTCTTATGAGGCGTAAAATACGGTGTATATATATATATATATATATATATATATATATATACATATATTATATACCGTATATATATATATAATATATATATATATATATTATATATATATATATATATATACATATATATATTATATACCGGTATATATTATATATATATATATATATATATATATATATATATATATATATATATATATATATCGCGATTTTCTGATTTGAAGGATGCCTAACGCAGCCTCAGGGCACCCAAACCAAAGCGCGCAGCTGTTCTGCATATGATTTAGTCTAAAAGCTGCTTTTCTGACCTCATCCTTGCTTTCTTGCCTGTTTCAACACCTCTGGGTGCTGAAAAAAATTTTAGATTTCACGTAAAACTTAAGAATTTTAAGTTTTTCTTCAAAGAATAGGCGCGGCTCACCAGCCCTACTCTGATCGAGTAGCGAGAGACTTGCCACCTCCACGTGTAGGTTTACACGCCTGTTCTTCCTGGACCCCTGAAAAGCGTGGCCTCATAAGATCTTATATTATGATCTTATGAGGACTTTCAGCTCTTATGAGCATTAACGATGGCTTCAGCCTCTTCATCAGCCACTCGAACCTGAAAAACTCTTAAGTATGTCCTGCTTCGATCTGAACACTGGAAGCATTTCTCGATGGTCTATCCTGGCTCTCACCCACCCATCTCTCCTCCGTGACCGTACACAGCTTGGAAAGCAGTTGAGACTTCCTGTACAGCTCTCTCGCAGGACTGAGTATGAACAGAGAAAGCGTCCACTTTGAGTGGAGTTTTCTTGAGATCCTCGAGCTCAGTCAAGGTCATCTTGCAGGTGAAAATAGGTTCGTAAATATTCTCTGATTCCCAGTTGATGAGATGCTCAGGTGAAGTGGCTTGCAGATTGACTTTGGGATTTTTATGGGGCCTCACTGTCGCATCACCAAAGTCTCTTCCTTCTCTGATCTTCTCCATCTGGCTCACAACAAAAGCTCTCTGATGCTCATCCTCACTGCACAGGAATGAAGCCAGGATGTTCTCAGGATGTGCGTGGTAAGCTCCTCTTATCACTGCAGCAGAGATGATGTTCCTGACCTCGGTAGTCTGGTTCCTCAGCAGCCTTAGGCTTGAAAAAACGTGTGCAAGACCAAATTTGAGGTGGTGCTTCACTTTGATGTCGTAGTACATTTTGAAGTAGAAGTTAAGGCAGAACTTCACGAGGACCTCGAGCCTCCTCAACACGTCCCCCTTCAGTCCGTGCTCTCTCATCCACAACAGCAAGATGGCCTGTGCAGTAGTGAGCCACCTGGATTGGTTCAGACGTCCGCACTTGAGACCAGCCAACTGTGGACTGAGACTTCCAGACTTGATGGCTTCGATCAGAAGATAGCAGTTGTGCTGGTCTGTGGAGAGAGATTTGACTATCTCTACTGGCAGCTCTATGATAACTTCAGTTCCTTCCACTAGTTTGAAGTTGAAGTTGACCTCAAGTTTATTCACTTTCTCCAGAAGTTTTCCAATAAGCCCACTGAAGCCTGACCGGGGAGTTACAGGGCCGTCCAGCTTGATGATTATGATTAAGTGCCTCAGGGGGAGCTCGTTCACATGGAGCTGACAGATCATCCAGTTGCACTTGCGACCCAGCATCTTCTCCAATAGGGCTATAACAACTCCAGACCACCCCGTGTTGGTGTTGGTAGAGTCTCCTCCAATCATTACAAGGCTCACGTCAGCTCCGTGATCCAGAAGCCACTCATGCAGGCCCTGAGCGATCTTATGGGCAGGCTTTTCTCCTTCCTCAGGTTCCTCGGGAGTGAAATGGAAGAGGTACTTTCCTTGAGGCTCCCACGTGATAGTGTAGTACTCCTCGATCACTTTGCCAGGATGAAATCTCCCTGTCACTTCGTCATATTTCAACACCTTTGTGTTCCTATCCTGCTTGCCATCAAAGAATATCCCAGAGATCTTCTCCTCTGACCTCTGCGTGAGAGCTTCAATTGATGGGGCCATTACTTCCGCCTTGGCCCTCCAGACTTTCATGCCATCTATGGCCAAGTAAGCCTTGTCTTTGGAAAGATGACCGGCCTTGATGAGGTCGTTCAGGAAGCCAGTGGCAACTGCAGCTGCCGGAACATTTGCCACCCTGTACCTCAAAGCTGCTGAAGCTGTCCCTTGGATCTTCATGTAGTTTCGTGTAGCAGAAGTTGGAGTTTCGGCAGGTACTTCAGCGGGAACGTCCATAGGAGCTTCAGTAGCCTCAGCATTGCCAGAGGCTTCTTTTACAGCTTCTTCCAAGTGTGGCTCTTCGTCAGTAGTATAGCCGAAAAAGGGGAGAGTGCAAGAATGTTGCAAGTTATTATGTAATGTTGCAAAAGGGGGTGGGGTTGTTGCAAAGGGGGGTGGGGTGTTGCAAAAAAAAGAAGAAAAAAGAAAAAAAGTACTAGCCTTTGTTGCCAACCGAGGTTGCAAGGGGCATGCAACTTGGGGGCGGAGTTCTCCCCCAAGCTATTCCCCCCAAAGGGCCAGAAAGGAGAGAAAGGAGGAGAGGTGTTCACCTGGCAGGAGCCAAGTGCATATTAAGACTTCAGCCGAGTAGGCGTTGTTTTATAGGCTCCTACTCAGCCAGAATCAGCCAGTTGGCTGAGCCAAGGGGGGAGGGGTACACCTGAAGGAGAGAGAGGGACACCTGAAGGAGAGAGACACCTGAAGGAGAGAGAGAGACACCTGAAGGAGAGAGAGAGAGAGTAGTGGCCTTTGATTGCAAGGCATGCAACTTGGAGGCGGAGTTCTCCCCCAAGTTATTTTCGTTTACCTAACCTAAGAGGCCTCTAAGGGGTTTTCCCAAAGGGCCAGAAAGAGAAGGACCAGAGGTCCTTGCTCGGCTGGGAGCCGAGCTGGAATGACTCCGTCAGTCGTCTCTCGACCTTTTATAAACCTCTATTCTGGCTGAGTTGCCAGATAGCGCCATGTATTCAGTTGCTGAGTTGTCAGATCACGCCATGTATTCAGTTGCTGAGTTGCCAGATCGCAGCATGTATTCCAGATAGCGACATGTATTCCCGATAGCAATATTTATTAAATTGTACTTGTATATATAATAAACTAATGAACCACTCGTGTACACAAACCATGTAAAATACCACAATATATGATTGTAGATGAGTCCTCACGAACGAAACGAAATTAACATTTACGATACAATTCGAAACACATGCACTTCATTCCCCTAAATCCCCCCACCCATCTGTACTTGTATATATAATAAACTAATGAATCACTCGTGTGCACAAACAATATAAAATACCACAATATATATTTATATAGTTAATCAATTGGAAGATTCAACTTTATAAAATAACACAATATGTTTATATAGTTAATCAATTGGAAGATTCAATTAAAATTGAAATTAGTCAAAACACAATCCGCTATAACGGGATCGGTTTCGAAGAACACCTGATGGTTGAGAGACCTTCCCCCCAATCCCTGATAAGTATCCCTTCACTCCAAACGAGATGAAAATTTATGAAACACACGGGCCTCATTCCCTGCGAAAAAAAAAATGAAAAAACGAAAATTTACGAAACAATTAATTTAAAAGTTGAAATTAGCCAAAACACATTCTCATTGCTCTTACGAAAAAACATATATTAATAATATATGATGGTAGATGAATCCAATTAAATTCTGTTTATTAAATAAATAATTTTACACACTTAATTTTCATTATAATATTCGAATATCAGTGGGGAAAAACGAACGGAAATGAAAATTTATGAAACAATTCAAAACAGACGATCATCATTCCCCAAACCCGTATATATATATATATAATATATATATATATATAATAAACGAATAAACAACTCGTGCACACACACACACACACACACACACACGCGCACACGAGGAAAAGGCGACTCTGTGGCATTTCGAATCGTGTCCCTAGAGACCTTTTCGGCCGAGGGTTAATCCTTTCGTCCAAGATATTCGAGCAAAAAGCACCGTTTACTTCAAATATTAATATTATCATTATTATTACTTCTACAATGAAAATATTTACGCGTAATTTGTATGGTATCATATTCTTAGCTAACTTCTCTGTTATTGAAAGAAATACACACAATTATATTAAATAACAATCCGCGAAAGAAATAAGGTAGGCATACCTGAATTTACTAATAACTATATATATTTATATATATATATAGAAAGAGAGCGAGAGTTTTGTTCAAATAAAGGAATCCAAATAATATTTCCATTTACTCAGTTTTCCAATGAGTTATTAGTAATATAAGAGAATTAACAAAGTTACCCAATAAATAAATCGTTAGACTGAAAATTATCATATTCACAAATCTACACACACACACACACACACACACACACACACACACACACCTCTGTATATATTACGAAAATCAGGAAAAATGCCAAACGTGTTTTAATTTAAATGAGCCTAAACGTATATTATAAGAAATTAATTACTATTTTCACCTTTTAAGAAAGTCATTTATTATAATAATTTAATTACTCAATATAAGAAATTAAACGCGCGCGTAATATATATATAACTCAAAACACACGTGCCTGCGTTGAAACCTTTGAAAGGTGTGGGCGTTCACAGAGGAATTTTTGCTGGAACTTCCTCTCTCTCTCTCTCGTATCCCTTCACTCCAAATCTAAGCTTTCACACAAGCACACACACACACACACACACCTGTATATATATATCATGAAAATCAGGAAAATAACAAACGTGTATTAATTTAAATGAAACTAACATACGAGCCTCATTCCCCAACCCGGCTATATATATATATATATATTATATATAATATATATATATATAATATATATATATGTATATATATATATATATATATATATATATAATAAACGAATAAACTCGTGCACACACACACACACACACACACACTTCTCGGAAACCAATGCATTTTTTCATCTCTCCGTGGAGCAGAAAAAATATTACGCGCTTTTCATCTTAAAGTGAATTAAAGCAATTTTATGAAAAGAATATGAATTTCAGAACTAAGTTAACATTTATACAAGGCTAGAAGCTTTATCAACTCCTAATTTATTTCTCAATGATAACCTATATTTTTAATATAATTAATTAATTTTCTTTTTATCATAACTCAGCCGAGCAACGATGTTAAGCAACGTTGGAATCCAAAGGATACTTCCCTTACACTTTCCTCACCAGCGAGACTATAAACTACGTAGGCCCACCACCCCTCAAACATTATTTTGACTGTATGGATGAACGTGAAGACTTTGATCGATACTACGACAGTTTTAATGAAAGTAACCCTTATAATATAGCTGATGAATGTGAGCGTTATTGCGTGAATGATGTGCGCGTGCTTAGAGTATGTGTCCAGGCCTTTAGAAGGATGTACAGTGCTTACAATAAGTCTCGCGCCTCTGTCTCGTCCCAAGCTAGTCTGTTAGGTATAAAATGGGCGGTCCTTATGGCAGCGGAGGTGTGTTCGGATTGGTGCACATAATTGCTCTAACCCCATCAATGACGTTCACATTTATCTTTGTGTTAATCACTCTATCTATTTACATATAGAGACATACTGTATATAGATATATATAGAGTATGCAGGGGATAACGTGTCTCAGTCCCAGCTATGGTAGTTGTCTTACAATTAACAGTCCCAAGTGCAAGTTACGTTAACACCTCTACATAAACTACCCTGGACTAAAATAACATACGTGAAGCCCTAACCCACAAACCAATTAAAAGGTGTGATTTAAAAGCTCTCTCTCTCTCTCTCTCTCTCTCTCTCTCTCTCTCTCTCTCTCTCTCTCTCTCTCTCTGGCAGTTCTGGTCGCCCACCCTCAGGAAAGATATTGAGAGGCTGGAGCGAGTGCAGGCGAGGGCCACAAAGTTAATCCCTTCCGTTAGGCATATGGGCTACAATCGACGGTTACGCGCCCTGAACTTGTTTTCGCTTGAAACTCGGAGGCTGCGCGGTCAACTGATCGAGGTTTTCAAGCTCTTACGCGGGTTCAACGATGTCGATTTTAGAAGTATGTTTAGTTTAAATGATAACCCAACTCGCAACAATGGTTGGAAGTTGGATTTGAAACGGTTTAGGACTGTGTGTGTGGGAATTACTTTACGTATAAGATCTGTGACACATGGAACAGGTTACCTTCGGAAGTTGTGAACAGTTCCTCTGTGGATCAGTTCAAGAAAAGGGTAGACGAAATCTTGCACACTATTTGAGTGTGTAAAGACATTTAGGACCTCAGTCTGCGGAAATTTCTTTTCCTATAAAATAGTTAATATCTGGAACCAACTTCCCTCAGAGGTTGTTTCCAGTCAAAGTGTAAATGTGTTTAAAAATAGGCTAGACAAAGTACTGAATACTCTCATGTGAGCAAACTAAATATAGAGCTATTTATAAGCACACCGGACAAACAATTAGTCACCCCTAATAGCACCGATAGTAGGAAGTTCAAAGTCACACAGAGGGCGCTGATGTAGCATTGGTAAGTGACAAGTAGCGGTGACGTAGCACACAGGATCAGATCTGTTTCGTGAGGTAGTGAAGAACAAAGTGTGTGTTGGAGAAGTCTGCAAAATGGGTCGTGAGGCAAACGTTACTCAGTGGCAAAAAGGAGCCATCGTGTTTGGCAGAGCCCACGGACACAAAATGTCTGAAGTAGCCCAATTTGTTGGTGTGTCAACGCGTACTGTCCAGTGAGTTTACAAAGAGTGGTGTAGTTCGCAATCAACTGAAAATCGACGGCGTAACTGTGGCCGGAAAACAATTCTCGACAATAGGGGCCGCTGCCATGTTTCTCGTCTAGTAACTGCAAATCGTTTTCAAACCAGAGAACAATTGCTCCAAGAAACCAATGAGGTTCTCCAGCGACCAATTTCCGAACGGACATTGCGACGAGAACTGCATGCGATGGACATCTGGAGCAGGGTACCACGGAAGAGGCCGCTGTTAACAGCAAGTCACAAATTGGCACGTTATAAACGGGCTCAGAGGCACAAAAACTGGACTGCGGCAGATTGGAAACGTGTAATTTGGTCCGATGAGTCCCGTTTTTGTTTGTTCTTCAATGATGGGAGGCGACGAGTACATCGCAGGTCCAATGAAGCCTTTAATCCTGAATGCGTCGAAGGTGTTGTTCAGGCTGGAAACAGAAAGTGAAGCGCAGGAATAGACACCCACGGACTCTGGCGGAACTTCGGGACCGGCTGATGAACGAGTGGCAACAAATCGATGTCCAGTACATGCACAACCTCGTAGAGTCTCTGCCTCGCCGGATTCGTGCGGTTATCAAGGCCAGAGGCGCCGTCACACGTTATTAGGTACATTCTGAGAGGGGTGACTAATTTTTTGTCCGGTGTGCTTATATTCTCCACTTTCCTGTAAAATTTCCTTGGCTACTTTTCCAGGGTCAAGGTATTTTCTTCAACCTTTTTCCGTACCTGCCTCTGGCAGGGAGGGAGCGGAGGGTGGGGAGAGAGTCTTCTACTTTTCTATCCAGTTTTCTACTACTGCTAGGATAGTTGAAAGAAAAATAAACTTTTACAAAATTTTCCCTGGCACCCGTTGCCATTGGTACCTCCTCGGTATGGGCCGCAAGGCCTTTTGAGGTACTTCTTTTCCTTGTAACTCCTTGTAACTCTCTCTCTCTCTCTCTCTCTCTCTCTCTGATCACACCGCATTGCAATGTATCCATATAACGTTAATAATAACCGAAACTCGAGAAAATATACTCTCTGCCTTCCGCTCTATCCCAAATCCTTTTCTCTTAGTAACCTCTTAATACAAACTAATCTATCATATTTTGCGACTTTTTAACTCTGGTAGGATTCAATTCCATTCCTATAGTGTAAGATACTTAAATTCATGCGTGTATTATGCCATATGATGTTCGTAATAAATAATCATTTTTAAATAGTTGGAGCGTTCAAGGTCATCTGTAGTAATCTATAGACTACCCCTCAAGCCCACTCTCAACACTTAGATTCCCCTAAGACACAGGCGTCTTCAAGTAACATGAATGCGTAGAGATCTAAGGTGTTAAATTCTATATTATGTAATTTATGTGCTAGGTTTAAGAACGCTGGCATTGAAGGATGGAAGGAAGGGACAGTAAAAGCGATAATAGGTTTAATGAAGGAAGTGGAATGAGGATGGAGGTAAGCGTTGCTCTGTCGAAGGAAACGAGGTTGGGTGGGGAATTACGAAGGGAGGAGGAAAGGGAGCCAGAGATTATTAATCTAATTCTGCCACCACGTTCTCCTGATATGAATCCGATTGAAAACCTTTGGGCAATAATGATTAACGAATGGGAGCAACGCAATGAAAGAACATTTGAAGCACTTTTAGCTCACACGAGGAATAGTTGGGAGAGCTTACGTCAAACACCAAACATTCCCTACAATCTGGCCTCTTCTATGCCGCAACGATTGCAAGAAATTATTGATGCCGTAGGAAGCTATACGAAATACTGATGTTAAAGCCATGACGTAAATGTGTATCGAATATATATTTATGTTAATATAGAATTTTATTATATTTTTATGTTTGACAACTATAAAAGTATATATTGTGACCTGAAAGAACTTTACTTATCCTTAGTTAGAATCTTTTCTTGCAATGTCTACGCTCGTGGAAATGATAATATATGCATTGTTGAAACAAACTATGAGAAGGTAATAGTTTCAGGAAAAAAATAAAAACTGGCAACATCGAGGCCATCACATGTTTATGGGAATTGTCATATGATATGCTACCAATAAACTCTTATATACTACTTTATACAGTATACCATATTACGTAATAATTACGATGAACAAATCAAATGCAAATTTCTCTGATTCACGGCCCACCAGTCTTGCTTTAGACTAATGACTTTCATAAGATGGAATAGGTTACCACTTAAAACAATGGATAAACTATCTATTAGTGAGACGACCGTGACTTCCTCGAAATGCGAGCGCGTGAGAGGTTCACTGAGGAATTTGATCATTAGATTCTTCACGTAGGATATGTATCACAAGCAACAATATTGACAACAATTCCCAACAATTACTTAATATCAATCATTGCATTTGAGCAAATAATTTAGACCTGCGTCAAAATAACTTAGGTATCATGCCATGATTTGGGATATTTGCCGAATTAGTCGTTCTCTATAGTCTACACTCTACAGTATATATTGAGACGGTATAATGTAATGCCCAGCTAATATTATGATGACTAGGATTGCTCCATAACCATCCCAACATCCCGAAACTTGGTCATTCTGCTTCTTAATCATTTGTATTTTAAACACTAAAATGTAGCAGAAGTGACGTAATAATGGACGTCATTGGTGGGGTTAGAGCAATTATGTGCACCAATCCGAACACACCTCCGCTGCCATAAGGACCGCCCATTTTATACCTAACAGACTAGCTGGGGACGAGACAGAGGCGCGAGACTTATTGTAAGCACTGTACATAACCCGTTTCAAATGCGATCCACTGCAAGTCGCAACCGCCATCGCATCATTATGTTTTACGGTGTTCAAGAATAACTTCATGCCTAAAGACACCTTAGCCATTATTCACCGAAACAACCCCGCAGTTACGGACACAAGGCTATTTACTAATAAAATAAATGTATATCTTAATAAATTTAATGTTAATGAAGTCGCCTTGGCAATTTCCAGTTCCGAGAAAAAGACTCTCAAAGCCATTTCTCTCTTTGTGCACTATATTATTAAAAATGTTAATTGTTCTAAGACTATTTATAAAAGAAAATGGGATTTTGGCACAACTTGCATAATTATGTATTCTACAACTTGCTTATTGTAATTTTAAATATGTTATGAACGTTATACGCGTCACTATTAAATGTCATTTATATTTTTTTTTTTTTTTTTTTTTTTTTAACTTTCGATTTGATTTTGGATTGTGTTTCAGCTTTGAAATTTTAATTTTTATTATTGAACAGTTTTAATTTTATACTTTAGATCTAGCTATCCACGTTTATATATTTTTGTCATTTATACATTTTTATCAGGCATTGAAATGCGATAGTCCCCCGAAACAGCGGATGCTGCCAAATATAATAACTTTTCTGCGCTACGTCATCGTCTTTATCCTAAATATAAAGTTTAATACAGTTCTTAGTACCTCTGTCGTTCAATTATTAATCTTATATGTTATAATGTTTCAGAACAATCATATGATCCCTTTCCAGATAAAAGCCTAGTCCAAACGTATTTGGTTTTAGAATTTATAAATCTTAAAAAGATATAGAAAAACAAGAAACACAAAGGAGAAAATGAATTCCTAACTGACGCATTTACATGCACAAATATACGTAATAATAATAATAATAATATCGCTAACAATAGACATATATCTGTTCTTATTTAGCTATTTGTTATTTGTAGTTAAACAGCAGTGAACATTCCTCAAACAGTAGGCTGTAGACCTGACATACTATGCACGAGAATTTTGTCAAATTTCCAGATTCCAGACAGTTCATAATACAGCTCAGTCCAGACCTCATTTTTTATGGTGACTGTCACTGGGACACATTTTCCAGATTGCTAGGAACAAATGAATAAAATGTCATGACTACAATCTTGTAGCTCACCAACCTTTTACCTGAGCTTTAATTCTGAAAATATTTTTTTTCATCAATACTATATATTTGGTCCTTAGTTATAAAGAACACATCATTTGATGTTTAAAGACTCCCAAGTTCCAGGAAAATTGAGATGGTCATTTCACTCAAAAATCTGACAAGATAATTGATCACACAGTTTCCAAATTAGTTGGTAAATTTATGAAAAAAGTGTGTGGAAACCATTCATGTGCAAAAGTCTTAGTTTGATAAAATATGGTAAATGTGGTACACAGTAGCTCTTTAGTTAATTTCAAGAAAAATTTAGACACTTTCATGAGTGAAAGAGCTAGTTTGTAGATTGTATATCGTGTATATCCTTAGTTTCAGTTTTGTAGGCTCTTTTGGTGGAAGTAAATAGTTGTATATTAATTAGCTAGTTTGAGATTGACATTTTGCAAAATTTTATTACTATTAAAATGTAGCTGATGACTTGGATTACCTCAATAGGCCCAAGTGCCTTCATGTTATCCAAATGTAATGTAACGTAATAACTTAGCTAAGAATAAGGTATACACTATTCACATTCAGCAAACTATCTCTTTCATTCATGGAAGTGTCTAAATTTTTCTTAAAATTAACTAATGAGCTACTGTTTACCACATCATATGGCAAGTCATTCCAAAAATCTACTACTCTATGAGTAAAGAAGTATTTTTGTAGATCAAGTCAACAAGTCTGTTTTCTAATTTTCTTATTATGCCCACAAGTTATCCCATCAGTATCTAGTGAGAAAAAGTTATGTACATCTAAAGTGTCCAAACCTGAAAACATTTTAAACATCTGTATCATATCTCTCTTCATGTCTCTCAAAACTAAACATGCCTAGTTCCTTTAATCTTTCCAGTATCCCTAACTACTGTCATCAAATGAATTAGCCACAGCCTACTAACGGCCTATTTCTTTTTACAACATTGAATTGTAATTTTACTTCCATTTTATTACTTGGTAAGTTAATTCACAAATGTTAAATTATCTAAATAAGTTTTACTCATAAAAAAAAGACATATACCTAGATTATTACTACATTTGCAGTACAAAACCTTAAATTTAAGTAGCGTATTACTTCCCTTAATACAAGTGTACAGTACTTAGCTATATACAATAATGAATTCCTGAGTTTTTAAGCATGTGAATTATTGGCTATAAGTTCATATTCTTTTTTAATATGTGTTGTTTTATGTAAATTCGTATGTAAACTTATATACAGCTAATAACTCTTATGTTTAGACACTGACTCAGGAATTTATTATTGTACTCAGGCTTTAAGTCTGATTGTCTTCAACACTCCATGGCCTCACAGCCATAAATTGACAATTTATTATTCAGCTTGATACAGGTCTGTAGTTACTTAGGCTTTTTTAAATACTCCTCAATTTTAGATAAACAATCATTTGATAACTTTTACTGTCTCCCCATTTTCTCAGCAACTGTAGGTGGTTCAATTGACCACAAAACATGTTGGAATGGAATCCAGCAAACATCCTCTTGTTCAGGCCATTTAAAAGGATTCTTTTTCATGAAATTTACTAATAGATCCTTCTCAGTATCACACACTTAAACTATGTTTCCAACAAACCAGTCACCTTCATAGAAACAGGCCACATATGTACCAGGTTTATATTGGTAAGCCACATTTTCTTGGACCAAAAATTAATTACTTTAGATGTCACAAATACAATTTTAAGGTATGTATATAGTATAAGGGTTTTATCAGCTATCATGTATTTATTTTGAAGTTGTAGCAAAGTTTGTTTAACCAGCTATTTTTATTTTTCTTGCTCTACTTTGCCCACAACAACAACCTTAAGGGTTTCAAATGTTCAATCAAGAGTTAAAGTTACATTTGCAGTTTTAAAACAAGGTTTGTAATGGGTTTTTATTGATAAATGATGAAATAGAGAAATCTTCATTTCCTTGGTGGTTCCTTATTCTTTACATTCAAGGCCTATCCTAACTAAAAACATTGTAAATTTTTAATTCAACCTGCGTCACAGGTTGATGTCTTAGTGACAGAATGGGGTTATCTGGCAAACTTTTTTCCTGAAACTGTACTGTGCATGTTTAAAACTAACATTTATTTCAGAAGTTTTGCGCAATGATTCCTCATTTCATGAAAGTAATATAAGTTACTCATTACTAAAACACTTGGTTTTGAATAATAAATATTACACCTTTTGGTGACCAAAAAGGGTTAAGAACTACATGCTTAAGTTTAAACGTTATTGTAACCCCTCCTGGAAATCTCTTCAGAGATAATTATTTGACTCTTACATGGTAAATTGGTGTCAATTGTTACTCCAATTAATTTTTTTTAACTTCTATTATGATAATAGACTTAACAATTCAGTTAATCCAAATATATATATATATATTAGTGATGTAGGTCACATCCGCATCCGCATCCGCGGAACATCCGCACATTTTCTCGCATCCGCATCCGCACCCGCATCCGCACTTTGGACTGCGGATGTCGTGCGGATGTGGACCATTGAGATAAAATGTCATTAATAAGCGGAAATTATCAAATTCTACTATAATAATAGAACTAGTTCATTGTGCGCAAAAGTGATGCAAGCGACAAGACGAGAGGCTGTTCTTGTATGAAGTTAATCTCTTGCAACCTACTTAGATCCACGTTACAAAGCTAAGTTATTTTCACCTAGTACATTAGAACGAGTTAAATCATCACTTGGCAAAGCAGTTGAAGAGCTTCAATCTCTTGAATCTGTCGCTTCGCCACCCACCAAAAGAATAAAAGTTTCAGTGACAGAACCAACACCTTCAACAAGCAAATCTATCACAGAATCTGTCTCTCAGTTTCTTGAGTCAAGCAGCAATGACGAGACCTACGCGATGTCAAAAGATGTAGTAAAAATGATCGAGAGCTATCACCAAGAAAAACGCCTGGCTGCATGTGACAATCCTATTAGTTGGTGGAAAAATACGCAGAATATCTATCCATACTTGAGTAAACTTGCAAGGAAACATTTAGCCTGTCCTCCAATAAACGTACCAAGCGAGAGATTATTTAGCAGTGCTGGATTAATATATGATGAAAAGAGAAACAGACTGGCAGCAGAAAAGGCAGAAAAATTAATGTTCCTTAAGCATAACCTTCCTATAATTAAGTTTGAACATTAAACGATGAACATCTTAGTTTACTTTATTTTAATTACTCATTTATAAATATGCCTAATAAAACTTTAAACTTAATATAAATAGTTATCAAGCTAATTAAAGATCTCTTTCTATAAGGGTGGAGGTTGGGGAAAGAGGTCGGTGGGGTGCATTTGAGTTGGGTTCACGTCCCGCATCCTGGTAACACAATTATGGTTTCTAATTGTGGCTGAAACTCAACAAAATATAACGAATTTATTTGCAGACGAATTCACTAATTGATTTCTATATTAGTTAGATGCTTGATATTATTTTATATGCTCAGAGAAAAGTACAGCAATTATTGTACAATTAATCAATTATACTACATTATAGCTACAGCTCTCTCTATATGATAACTTATTATATACGTTAAACACAACAAATCTCGAATATATTCTAAAAAATAACGAAAATGTAGACATCCGCATCCGCATCCGCGGATGTTGAAATCAAACATCCTCATCCGCATCCGGGGATGTGAAAAAAATGACATCCGGTACATCACTAATATATATATAAATAAATTTATGAAACTGAAAACTTTTAGTATTTCTTATATAATTTAAATTGCTGACAATTAGAAAAAAGAAAGAAATCAATAGTTTAACCAGAAACTAAATAAAATAAGCATTTAACTTGACTTTGTGCATATAACTAAACAAATATTTAAAATAAAATCCCTTCAATGTACAGTACAGCACTGAATAGAAAAATAAGCGAACCTACAAAATATGATCTTGATACAACATTAAATTTGATTAATATTCATCTTTTCACCCT